>JAMPIV010022271.1:0-85287 GCA_024509875.1 Oreohelix idahoensis
TTGGGTATGGTCTTACTCTGATCGGATTACGATCAGTAAGTATGATGTCATGTTCTATGACATCTGTGTGTCCAGGAATGTCGGTAAGGACATCCTGATATGATTGTAACGTAGAGGATACTTGACGTTGTTCCTCAAAAGACAAGTTGGAAGAGACTGTAACGTCTCTCCACGATTCCGTTGAAGTAAGTGGAATCGCAGGAAGAGGTAAGTTCACGTCAGAAAAAATAGTTTCCTCATCCTGTATAACGGACAGGGATGAGATGTGACCATGTTGAACTGGAGAGTCGTCCGTCGCCTGGAAAATAGGCTGTAAATAGTCTGGACGTTCAATAAACTCTGTTAGCATATTTATATGGAAGGTTTTATGCCTTCCATCCACATCGACAATATAGTCGACATCAGAAATTTTCGAGACTATAGTGTATGGACCCTTCCAAGAAATGAGAAGTCTATTCTCTCTTGAGGGCAGTAAGACATATGCTTTGTCTCCAGGACAAAGTTGACGTAGGCGTCTTTTCTTATTAGCAAATCGCCTAGCTTTTTCTTTCGCAAATTCGGAAGATGAAGTTGCTAACCTGCACGATTCGATAATCTTTTCTCTAAGAGCTATAACATATTCATATGACGATTGTGTATCATCGTCGATATTATCGGAAGTTATCAAATCGTGTAACAAGGACATTGGCCCGCGCGGTTGCGCGCCAAAGACAAGTTCGAAAGGAGAAAACCCTGTATGCTCGTTGGGAACCTCTCTATAGGCAAAGAGGACTGCAGGTAAAACCCTGTCCCAATCTTCAGGATGATCCTCCGTTATCTTGCCAAGTAAGTTCTTTAGTGTCCTGTTAAGACGTTCTACCAATCCATTGGACATTGGATGATAAATACTACTGAGAGACCTTTTAATGTCTAGCGTAGCCATTACCTGAGACATAACGTCCGAAATTAACTGAGTGCCGTGATCCGACAGTATTTCTCCGGGGAATCCCAGACGAGAAAATACGAGCCAAAGAGCATCAGCGATATCGACAGTTGATATGCTCTTCAGAGGAATAGCCTCTGGCCAACGCGTGCACATGTCCACGCAAGTGAGGATAAATTGGTGTCCTCTGGCTGACTTAATTTTGAACGGACCAATGATGTCTATAGCCATTTTCTGAAACGGCCGAATCGGAATATCTGCAGCCTGAATAGGAGCAGCATGTCTCGGACCCCTAGACTTGACCTCTTGACAAATTTTGCAAGATCGGCATAAATTCGGATGTCTTTATTCACGAATGGCCAAAAGAATGACGCAAGGACTCTAGTTTTAGTTCTGGAAAAACCCATGTGTCCCGCACACTGAGAATCGTGTGCATGCCGAAGAATTAAGGCTCTCATACACTTAGGCACAAGAATTTGCGAGTGCATAGACTTGTCCGAGTGTTGTACCATTCGTACCAATATACCATTCTTCATAGTGATATACGATTTGTGATTCGTATTTTGATTGGGATCCCCTTTCTTTGCAAGAAGGAAGTATTTCTTCAAAGAAGGATCCTCTTCTTGACGTTTAACAAACGAGTCATGGGAAATCACCAAGTGCTCGTCTTGGCTATCAACTTCATTACTATTATCAGATGAAGTTGGGGGATTAAGAGCTTGAGCTCTTGTCACCACTGCATTGACCGTTTGAATGTTTTCTTCTTCCCAACTAGAAATTTGTTGCGGGGTGCATTCCTTAACCCCATGAATACGACCGATTATAAGATCCGCAATAGGATTAGGAAGAAGACATGCATGGACATCTCCTGTGAAGAAAGGAGTGTCAATCCTAATAATAGCAGTAGGATAGCTTTCCATAGTACCACCAAATGTAACACATTTGATTGTTTTTCCAGTGGCACAGCAAGGATCTATCAGAGACTCCTTAACCCCGACGGTAGTACATCCCGAATCGAAAAGTACTGAGACTAGCCTATCATTTATTAGACCTTTATGTAAGATGAGAGATCCTCTCCCATCATGCGCAACTGTAGCAGGTAGAGCAGGAAGAGGGTGACCACAACTTAGCGTAGATACAGTTGATGAGTCAAACAATGTTAAGCATTGGGGGCATTCAGTTGCTCTCCCAAAATCGAAAGCACAACCAGTGATAGCCCTAGAGTTACCACTATCATTTACTGTATTACAGGCTCCATCAAACTCTTGTTGCGCAGAGTTTGCCTGTTGGTAAGGTCTTTTTTTGTTAAACCTAGGTCTACCTCGATTATCATTTCCCCTGTAATTATTTCGACTATCATTTCCCCTGTAATTGTTATCATATTGCCTATTGTAATCATCATTCCGGTTTGAATCCGGTTTCTAAATTCACCATCGTCATAATCTTGACGTCGAGAATGATTACCTCGAAAATTTGAATAGTTATTATTTGGATAGCCTTTACGAAAGTGTCTCAAATTATTACCACTAAAATTACGAGAACTACCATCTTGTCTCCACTGCATAGACGAAGAACCATCATGTGTTGGATTACTCCGCTTCTGAGTGTAATTTTGATTACTTCCCCTATTCCAATTTTGTTGAGCACCCTGAAATTTTTTTCTGAAATTAGGGCCATATGGTGTTGCCGAAGCAGCTGGCAACCCTTCTTTCACTTTAGAATTGCTAACTGTAGCATGGGGATGTGCTGTGGCATACTGACAACAGTATTCCTCCATTTCTTTTAAGTTTTTAGGCTTACGCTCATGAAGGAATGCAAGAAAAGAATCATTAACAGATGACAAAACCTTATCTCGCAATAATAAGTCCATTAGACCTTCATATGTTTTCTCAATCTGAGACAACTCAACCCATCGTGTAAATGTACGACGTATCTTTGTAACAAAATCAGAGAAATCTACTCCATTTTCTGGCAACATTGTCCTAAAACGAAGACGATAGTCTTCTTGTTTTAATTGGTATTTCTTTAGTAATGCTGCCCTGACAACATCATAATTAGTCCTCTCATGTTCGTCTATTGTCATAAGAGTAGTCACTGTGTCACCTGTAAAAAATGGCATCAGTTGTTCAACATATTTTTCCTTTTTTATGTTATGCGTATCGCACAAAAATTGGAATCTATCTAGATAATCTGCTACGTCATCCTTTAAAGGATTGAAATGAGGCAATTTAATCCTACTAACAAACTCCTTTGTCGTACTCGAAGTTGTTTGCTGAGCACCCGTACTCGCCAATTTCAATTTCTCTAACTCCAAAATTGCGAGTTTTTCATCAAGTTCCATCTTCTGTTTTCTTTCCTCATGTTCCATTTTTCTAATTTCAGCCTCAGCAGCAGCTTGAAGTTTTTTTTCCTCTGCAGCAGCTTGAACTTGAATTTTTTTGTCTTCCATTTCCATCTGGAATTTTCTTTCATCAGCTTGAGCTTTTCTCTCCTCAGCCTCTCTTTGATACCTTCTTTCTTCAAGTTCTAATCTTCTATTCTCAGCTTCTAGCTTCTTTAGTTCAGCTTCTGCTTTCAATTTAATTTCCTCTTTTTGTTTTTTTTCTTCTGACTTTAATGCAATGGCGAATTGAGCAGATGAATATTCTTCCAATTCTTTACCAGACTTACCAAGGGTCAACCCTTGCTGGATGAAGAAATCCAATGTAGACATTCTGTCTAATGAGATCAGAAACCTGAAAAAAATTAAATAAATTACCTTATCCCACTTCAATGGGAGACAAGTCTGAAATGCTAGACTTGTATACTCACTTCACTCTATTTTACTGTCTTAGTCTTAGACAAAGACTTTGTATGTTCCTCTTGTTTATAATGTACCCAAAAAATCACTTGAGTACCTGTGGGAAAAAAAAATCCCTTATATCCCACTCACTATGGGCACAAGTCTTTTTTTATAAAGAACTTGAATATGTATTTACCTTGTCTCAATCTTTGTAGATAACAAGTCTTTTATCAAAGAACTTGTATAAATATCTTATATAATATTATTTAACAAACTCTATATGAAGAGTCTACCTTATCAATAATATCAAAACATGACCAAGTATGTGTATGTAGACTGTGCATGACAGTAATGTAGTACAACCAAAAAAAAAAATACAAAGACAAAAATACAAAACAATACAAATGGCAACACTGTTTTAACCAAAAATGTGTAGAGAAATACACAAGAAAGGAGAGACCTACAGAATACAAACAAAACAAATCGACAATCAAAACTGAAAAACAGACAAAATATTACAAAAACAACGTTAAGTACAATTACATCACAGCTAACATCAATAGCGACCAATTGTCACTAGCAAATTTCCAAATTAAGAAAATTTGCACCTACAGACCGCTTACAGTAAGCCTCGATCAAGTGGCATATTTACCGTAAGACCCACCAACCGAAAAACCCGCAGAAAAATACACCAAAAACAGTAGAAGTGACATAAACATATAGCAATCAATTTCAATGTGTTGCAGAACAAGTTCAGTCACAGCTGAAACTAAAATAAATTTCTTGCTCCTTGCGAACACAGAAACGAAATGTCAAACGCGCACTGAACGTCAAATCCACTGTAACATAAAGTATTCACGAACCAAAGTTACTATGACCTTCTCAAATTAGGGCTTGCACATTGAATGTTTACAATTTCACGTACTGTTTACAGACACTTGACCTCCAACAATGTAGCTTGAATGCTCTGACCTAGAAAAGTCTGTTGTTGAATGAAACGTGTCACAACCCGCAGTACTGTTTACAATAGGAACCCGCCTTCTATGCAGTTATGGTCCACGTAGCAAATGCCTAGTAGTTCACTTCAGTACTTGTCTTGTTATGCTTTATGTAGCATTATAATATAAATGCTCGTACTGTTTATTTGTGTCAACCGTTGATGACCTATATCTGTCCTGTTGTAGCCAAAACTTGCAAGTGTAGAATTAGCGTTGTGTGTTACGGCTGTCCCGTGTGTAGCTTAGACCCACAGATCAGAAGTGTAATGTGTACTTGTCCTTCTTGTAACTTTCTCGACAAAACTGGAGACATCATACATGTAACAGCCAACCAGGAATGTAAATTTCTGGATCCATAAATGTCAACAATAATGTCAAATGCTCGCTCTGTTCTTTTTAAACCCACAGATCTGGTCCATCCGAAATGTAAGTTTCTAGGCCACATTGGCGACAAGAAATGTATCATAAGAGCCCACGTAACTGGTCCACCAGAAATGTAACTGTCTTTTTTTCTTGTTGAGGTGATCACTGGCCCAAGACAGTATACATGTTGTTAGATGTGTAGTGCGAGCGTATGATGAATTGAGTGTGGGTGCGAATGAAGACGCGAATGTGTTTAGGCTCGTATAGATGTAGATCCTGCAACCCATACTCTCACATGCAGTAATCAAGGATGCTTTGACACTGCAGGCATGTTTCAAGACATTTATTGACGGGAACACACATAATATCAACAGGAACAGTCAGTGTAACAAGGTCATGCTGACCTGACATCGATAGGTATACATTTGGCATTCAAAAAGGTAAACATCAGAATAGACGTGCATGGTCAATAGCAAAGTTCTTCAATAATGACAGTTCGTAGCGTCGCCCTTGGCGTCTCTGACTAAACGCGTCAGATGCCTTAGTTACCTTGACACACAGGTGCAACTTGGCACTCCCTGCCAATTGCACATATCAGGCTGTAGTATAATAGCCGAAGCACAGGCCTCGTTCTGACGTCGGCCGTGTACTTCTGTTAAATAGGTTATCATCAACCCTGCAGTAATACTTATTGTAGATAGAAGTTCCGCCAATCTGCGGCTCCCACAATATATCTTCGTCACTGGATTTCTGGACAATATAAGACTAACAGTCTTGGATGGCTACCTCGAGCACAAATATATAAGTTCTGAAATGGCGGATCCGTGAACTGCTGTTCACCCTAGGTAATCCTTTACATGTTCTGCCACCGAAAAGCGTAATAATGCATAAAGGTCGGTATTACCTGGTAAATGAATCCTCAGAACTACACAAGGAATTCTGTCGTCATCCCGACGCACAGAGATTCACTGGGGAAAACTGCCATAGCAGTTACTTCGAAGATTCTCCCCGAAAAACAATGGACTCTTGGTCCCTTCAGAAAAACAGGACCTCCCGGCTTCCCGGAAGTATATCACACCCCCGCTTAAAAAACCTTCCCATAGGCCTACGCCCGAACTGACAACCTCTGACCCTAAAGGTCAAACACAATGAATGAATAAACAAGGGAAGACAACCCCTAATCAACCTGACATCGCAGGTAAAGACACAATTATACTTATGATACAAACATAAGCAAATAACTTGACAGATGACTCCGTCGAAAATGACAGCAACAAATGCCAAGAAATCCATAATGGCAGGGCAACCTGAAACTGTGCACAAACTACAGAACTATAGCTCTTATAAGCCATGCCAGCAAAATACTATTACAAATCATAATGAAAAGGATGCAACAAAAGCTAGAAACAGAAATAAACGAAGTACAGGCGGATTTTCGACCAGGTAGAGGCACTAGAGATCATATATTCAACATGAGGATCATCATAGAAAAGTGTAGAGAATTCAACGTTGACCTACATACTTGTTTCATTGATTACACCAAAGCTTTCGATTGTGTACAACATCAGCAGTTATGGGCTATTATGAAAAATATGGGATTTCCAAACCACCTTATACAACTCATTGCACTGCTGTACCAAGAACAACAGGCAGCCGTAAGAATAGAGGGGGAAACATCAGAATGGTTTGAAGTACAGAAAGTAGTAAGACAAGGCTGTACCCTTTTCCCTTACCTGTTTAACATTTATGCCGAGAATATCATGAGAAACGTAAGAGATGACCAAGAACACACAGAGTTTGACTCATTTAACATCGGCGGGTACCAGATCCCGGAAATCAGATATGCTGATGACACAGTCCTCCTATCGACCAACCCAGAAGGACTTGAACAATTAATTCTGTCCACCAAAAAACACAGCGAGGCCCAGAATCTATACCTAAACACCAAGAAGACCAAAGTATTGACAACAGACAAAGTAAAGACCAAACCAGAAATTGAAATTGATAACGAAGAACTGGAAAGTGTTAATGAATTCGAATACTTAGGATCAATCATCAACAGCTCTGGCGACTGTGCAGTAGAAATTAAAAGAAGACTTGCAATTGCTTCACATAAACTAATACAGATGAAAAACCTATGGCAAGGCACAAGCAAAGAAACAAAGTTACAACTGATCAGAGCATGTATATTCCCAGTAGCAACATACGGCTGCGAGACTTGGACACTCAATAAAACAGTTGCAAAAAAGATTACATCATTCGAAATGAAATGCTACAGAAGGATGTTGAGAATACCCTGGACAGAAAAAAAGACCAACAGAGAACTACTGCACTCACTAAACGTACAGGAACATTGGCTCCTAAATACCATCGCAATAAGGAAGCTGAAATTTTTCGGTCATATAAAAAGACATAATAGTCTGGAAAAAACAGTGATGGAAGGCATGGTTCCTGGATAAAGGGGAAGGGGTCGACCTAGACGACGGTGGACCCAGGACATCACAGAGAGTCTGAACTTGTCTTTGGCTGATGCAGGTCGACTTGCCCAGAATCGTGATGCGTTCAGAGCAGCTGTAATGGAGACAACGTTCTGGAAAGAATACGTCACATGATGATGATGATGATTCAATTGAATTTTATTTGAAAAATTAACCAAGAACAAAGAAGAAAAGACCTTGTACATAAATAAATTCTAAATTGTACCCAGAGTCTTCAGTGAATTATTTAAATTTGGTTTAAAGTTCTTGTTGTGTAGTTAATTACCCCTAGCAGAGTCATTGTCTAAGGTTAGTCTGGAGAGGAGCCCATAGGAATCCAGATAGCACAGTACCATCTCATCTGGGAACCTATACAGCTTGACTATACCTTTGATATCGATACACCATTACTCTTTTCAGAGAATGTGGTATTTCTTGTAAGACCAGTCTCTTATCTGGCACTATCCTGGTACCATCTGATACATTAAATAAATATTAGACAAACACAAAGGTATGTTTTCAGGCACTCGTAAGAAACAAAGAAGTAGAACACTAGACAACTAGTGTTCTATTTCTTTGTTTCTTACGAGTGCCTGAAAACATACCTTTGTGTTAGTCTAATATTTATTTACTGTTTGCAGGCCTCGGGTTTCCCTTCCTTGTGTGTTATAAATCATCTGATACATCTATTTGTCCAGGATAATATCACCATCATTATATCTTTCCTCTCGCTACAATATCAGATAAATACTGCATTCTAGACAATAAAATGCTGTTTAGATTTTGCTATAATAGGAGCCGAAATCAACACCATCTCCATTAAAAGGATCCTACTGTTTTTGCAGTCAATAGAGGTTTGCTAGATAGAGCACCATACTATCCTATTGCAGTCGTCCTCTTGACCTGGTTCCAATGACAACTTGGATAAACATAATGAAACTAGGACATAAGAAGGAGGAGACAATCCAGTAAGCAGTAGGAGAAAGCACAGTAATAAAGAGAAACATAACCAACAACAGAAGAGGAAGAGAAAATCTTTAGGAAATGATCCGAATTCGCGCGGTGGCGAAACTAACATTGGGAAAAAAGAGGGTACACCCAAGATGGTTGTTGCGTACAGTTTCGCTGAGTTTATAATCTGTTAAATGTACCTGTTTAGTTTGGAGACATTATTTTTTAGATTCCTGATCAAAGGGGTATTACTCATGTTTTACTTGGGTTGAATTCAACAGTGGTTGTTATCCCACTTGTTTTAACCTAGCGGTTTAATATTAGAACCGATGTCTGGTTGCCTGACCATATATGGCTTGAATGGTCAGCTTTTCTCTGAATGTTTGCAACTAGAACCGATGTCTTATTACCTGACCATATATGGCTTGAATGGTCAGTCTTTTCCTAGTATGTGTTCAACATCGCCCACCTGAGTTTAGCTCAGAGGGTCTAGTGTCTAACGACGCATGCGCAAGTTTTTGGTGGCGCGTTAAGAAAGACTTCCGATCTGGAGTCGAGCTGTGGTTTTTCAGAGTGTCAAGACGTTCTTTTGGCGTCTTCGATCTGGCTTTAAGCGTGGGGAAGGAAAGTCCTCTGTGTGTGAGACCAAGATGTCTAAAGATTGTTTCCCCATGATATATTTCTATGCGTCTAGGAGACGAGTGTGTTTATTAGTGTTATTCTGAAGGGATGACAAGGTAAATTATCCTTTGATTCATTTTCCTCTATTATCAGAATCACGTATAACATTTATTTACCAGCTCAGTGACTTTTCCCTGGGCGGGAAAGAGTCCTTCGAGGATACGAGAGTTTGAGCTCACGAATTATGCTGACATTATTTGCTTAGGGTCTGTATATGCCCAAAGAACATTATATTATCATATTGGACAGGGTCTGACCCACCTTGTTTGCTAAGGAATACCACAGAGGCCATTGTACCTAGAGGCCTGCCATATTTTGCGGCCTGCTGTATACTAGACAATGTATCTGACTTGCTGATGTCAGAATAGAGTTGGTTTAAACTCATATTTAAAGACCCGCTGGCAATACGGGGTATTTTTGCTGTGGCTGTAGGAAGAGAGTTAGATGGAAGTCAGCATCATATATGCACAGCTTACTGATGAACTGTTGATGCAAACTGTACTAAACTGTCGTCATGTTTACAATGTTCCTGAGTTTTGTCAAATGATTATGTCCTGATGTCGGCGTCTCTTGTAATCGTACTGCATTAAAGTATTGTAAAGTCAGCTGCTGTTAACAACGTTCTCTGACTTCTACCTGTGGTTGAGTGGGTGTATCGTGCCATTGTCCAAGAGCCTATACACATTCGCGTCCATCATCTTATCCGATGTCTACTCACCCACACATCACGTCAACCACACATTTCTACGATCACTACACATCTGAGAGCCTGTACGTTTGAGAGAGAGTCTTCATTACACCCTGTCAGTGCCTCAACGCCTGGTGACCTATATTCACATCATTGTACTGCCTGGGTTGACCTGACCCCTACTCACATATACAGCACTGTTACATTATGATGGACAGAACACACGGCAACAATGGTCTGGGCTGAGCTGCCATGATACAAAGCAGTTGAAAATAGGGATAAGTGTATCGAAGCAAGAGTTGTAGATTTAGCAAATACGAAAATCGCTTTTATATTTCAAATACCTTAGGGAGCAAGATCTGTTGTTAGTTAGGTCATTTGACTCTATAACTATCGTATCAGCGAATTCAAAGATTTAAAACTGTATTATTTATTTAAAAAAAACTTTTAATACTATTAATATTACTAATAGCCTAAACAAATACTAAGAGATGCGCCATGTGATCAAGAAAGCTAATTTGATGTTAAAATAACCTCTCAAACTGGGTAAAATAAAAGAAGAAAGAGTAACATTCATCAAAGTGTCCACTTACCTTAGCGCCCAAGTCTATTAAATACGTGACAGTTTCTTGCTGACAATTACTGACGGCCAATAGGAACGGCGTCTGTCTGAGTTCATCAGCAGTCTCCAGCTCAAGCAGGTCCCTGTCACTCTCAACAAATCTCTCAATGGACTTTACGTAACCATGGGCAGCGCAGTTGTGAATGTCGCTCCACCCATTTTCATCTGTCTCATTCATGATTGGTTTATTTTAAAATAATACGCTTGAAACTGTATTGCCATTGGACTGTTCCGTAGCAGATTTTTTTCTCTAGCCTGGTCGAACATTTTGTCGGTGAAGTCGCAATGTTTTCAAGAATCGTTTTATCCTGTCATCTCAATACAGAGTCTGCGTATTCACATTGTTGCACCTGTCAATGACACGAAACAACAGAAAGTTGACAATAATGCCAGTAATACAATAAATTCAGATGTTAAAGTACAAAGTAGTGGCAAGAGACGTTCCAGGGTTACAGAATCTCACATATGTTTGGTTGGTTTTAAGGGCCATCATTTTGCACACGGACAACTCCACCAGTGCTCCGATATCCTCCCTTGGATCATACAAGGAGGATCTCGGTACAATGCACGAACTCCGTATTACCGGCGAAGATCCCAATGTGTGTATACACGAAGTTCCGATCGCTAGTTGTCCCTTATAACAGTATCTGTTTAGCTGTTTCGTCACGTTTACTTGTTGTTTTCGTAGCTATTTTTACTTGTACCTTATTTTCATGATGTATTTTGTATGTGATTATTGTCCGTCTAATCTTCCTGTCGTTCAGTTTTTTACAAAACCTATGTTTTTACACTGTGGTGTGAATTGTCTTGTGCATTATTGGATCGTAGATGTCATCGTAATTTTTTACGACATTCTATTTTAGTTCCACATTTTTATTTTATTTGATTTCTACGACTGTAGTCATTTGTCTTGATTATCGTGTCGTGTCAGTATTGTACTGTTGTCTGTCACGTTATTGCTTTCACACCATTACATGTTATAAATTACATTATTAATTATTAATATTATTGCCTATTATATAACTTGATTTTACCGTCTTATTGGACGAATGCGGGAGTTCGTGGTATGGGAGTACATGCTTAAGTGGATGACCTCAAGCAAGGTCAACGGACATTCCCTTGCTGTTAAAACCTAGTAGGAATATTATTGGATTCTTATTACTTACGTGAGAGAGGATTTTAGATATGAATGACCAGAGATGTATCGTTTTATCGGAACTGTCACTAGGCAAATCAGGCCAACATGATCATACTCAACTCGTCGGTAAAGTTATTATAATTTATTACGTGGTACGAAGACGTTTGACAAGACGGTACAATGTTCCTTGACAGGTACGATGAACAATTTATACATAGTAGTGACAGTTCCGATAAAACGATACATCTCTGGTCATTCATATCTAAAATCCTCTCTCACGTAAGTAATAAGGATCCAATAATATTCATACTCGGTTTTTTTAACAGCAAGGGAATGTCCGTTGACCTTGCTTGAGGTCATCCACTTAAGCATGTACTTCCATACCACGAACTCCCGCATTCGTCCAATAAGAGACTGTTTCTATCCAAGACATAGTTCCATATAACGTAGACTCAATAGATATTCACTGGTACATATATGAAGAGGTATCTGAGTTAGTATCTTTAGGTTTTAACTAACCTCTCAAAACATGCCACGACTTTGGCATTACAATAAAGGCGTTTACACATATAAATACTGCAATCAAATTAACTTCTTTCCCACTCGTAGGAATCCTTCTTCTACGATACGAATCCTAAAGGCTAACGACTCTGTAGGTCCATTCTAGGAATAACATATTCCCGCTAGACTGGTATAAGAGCGGCCTTACAATACAGCATACATTAAGAATTGGGATTTTGGTTAGAGTAATACGGGAAAAGGATTCATCCTTATGTTATCAGATCTTAGTCGTGTTCATTTTCATTTTTGAAATCATATGTCCATGTTTGCCCCTCCAAAACATTAGTTGAATTTTATTATCATCTTTTTAGGTTAAACCCGTTTTTTCATTTTTTTTTTCACACTGCTTTTTACTCAGTGCGCGAATATTCCACATCGTTCACAAATAAGGTAACGATGGTGGATGTGTGCTTTAATGCATACTATCATTTAGTTATATTGATTTCGTTTAATATTCTTTTCTTAATATGGTATAACTTTATGCATTTCATATATCTTGTTGTAGTTTTGACTCACCTCTCTCGGGTACTTAGTTCGAAAAAAATTAATAGAATTAATTTTTTTAAGGGGAGGTAATAAGGGAGCTGTTACGTACATTTATTACCTAAGGGGGTAGTCTTCGGTCCTGCCAAATGTACGCACCAGTCTCAATATAGTTATATTATTTGTGCGGTCGAATGATTCGCGCACTGACGTGCACAAAGCAGTGTGAGTTGCTTTGGGACGCACGGGTAACCTAGTTGAGTAGTTTCTGACGTCATGATTTGGAGGGGCAACATGGACCTTGTTTATGTCCGTGAGTGATATATTATTATTATTGTATTTCATGGCACGTTTATGGAAGCCATTTATTCTAGTGATCTGTATTGGTCTTCAGGTCGAAACCAATAGCAGTAATGTCACGTAAGTTATCGCCCCAATTCTTAATGTATGCTGTATTGTAAGGCCGCTCTTATACCAGTCTAGCGGGAATATGTTATTCCTAGAATGGACCTACAGAGTCGTTAGCCTTTAGGATTCGTATCGTAGAAGAAGGATTCCTACGAGTGGAAAGAAGTTAATTTGATTGCAGTATTTATATGTGTAAACGCCTTTATTGTAATGCCAAAGTCGTGGCATGTTTTGAGAGGTTAGTTAAAACCTAAAGATACTAACTCAGATACCTCTTCATATATGTACCAGTGAATATCTATTGAGTCTACGTTATATGGAACTATGTCTTGGATAGAAACAGTCTCTTATTGGACGAATGCGGGAGTTCGTGGTATGGGAGTACATGCTTAAGTGGATGACCTCAAGCAAGGTCAACGGACATTCCCTTGCTGTTAAAACCTAGTATGAATATTATTGGATTCTTATTACTTACGTGAGAGAGGATTTTAGATATGAATGACCAGAGATGTATCGTTTTATCGGAACTGTCACTATGTATAAATTGTTCATCGTACCTGTCAAGGAACATTGTACCGTCTTGTCAAACGTCTTCGTACCACGTAATAAATTATAATAACTTTACCGACGAGTTGAGTATGATCATGTTGGCCTGATTTGCCTTCCACTCGTTGAAGTTCTGTTGGATAGCTCTTCATCTAATTTTCATTCTACATTCGCGTCAAGATGCTAGTACACTGGTACATCTGCTACTAGCTATCATGTTACCCGAAAAGAGCAGCTCAACAGTAAATGGTGTGGCAGTGTGGTCTGGAAATCAATAATTTCAAAGGAAACGTACCCTATACAAGTATCGGTTGAATGGAAGATTTGTACTTTCAAGGCGACAACATCTTGGAATCTACTGTGTTGGTGAATCACAATCAACTTACGGACAGGGTCAAGGTCATCAATCAACATCCACGTCAGGTTGTACAGTGACTGACTACCTTGGAATCACCTCTTCGTCAGTATTGCGTGCGAGCTGTGGTCTAATACTCAGAACGAAGTATTTTATCCTCAAACGTACATCCACGGAGACGAGGCACATTGATTTTTTACCTGCACGCGAGATGAGTATAACGTGTTTTCGTTGTACCCTTTATTACGTTTAGCTGTGCCTCATGTAGTTATGTCCACATTTATATTTTTCATGTTACATGTTATATGTGTTGTATTCTTCGTGGGAGGTAGGGAGGTTGATCTGACGAACGAGATCCATCTCGAAGCCAATTCGGGCTCTTCGTCAGACGTTCTGTAGGGCTCATTTTGTAAGTTTCAATTGAGCGATAATTCCGGTACAAGGCTAGAAACCTTGCCGAAGTTCCGATCGCTAGTTGTCCCTTATAACAGTATCTGTTTAGCTGTTTCGTCACGTTTTTAATTGTTGTTTTCGTAGTTATTTTTACTCGTATTTAGTTTTATGATGAATTTTGTTTGTATTATGCGTCCATCTAATCTTCCTGTCATTCAGTTTTTTTACAAAACCTATGTTTTTACACTGTGTTGTCTATTGTCTTGTACAAGTTCATCGCATATTTCATTGCATTTTTTGCAACAGTACTTCTTAATTTTTCCATTTTTTTTTTTTTTTTTGATTTATGCGAACGTTTTCATTCGTTGATTATATCTTGTCGTGTCAGTATTGTACTGTTGTCTGTCACGTTATTGCTTTCACACCATTACATGTTATAAATTACATTATTAATTATTAATATTATTGCCTATTATATAACTTGATTTTACCGTTCTAGGACAGGAACGAAGACCACTAGTTGTAGTAACACTTTTAAATAGTATTATTACATAATAATATTAAATAATGTCTACCTTAGACTATTTTATTAAGCAAGCTAAGGCGCTTAATATACCTCCGGAAGAGATTAGATCATTTGCTATGACAGAATATAAAGAATCTCAAAGGTTGGAATCTCAAAGATTGGATGCTGAAAAGTTACGTTTGGAAAATTTGAAATCTGAGTCTGAGGAGAATGAGAAAAAAATGAGACTAGCCGCTGAATTAGAAGAGAAACGATTTCAGCGAGAGGCAGAACACAAACAAAAGGAGGCTGAAGAAAGACTTAAAATTGAAATGAAAGTTAAACAAAATGAAATGCAAAATAAACAGAAGGAAATGGAAGAAAGAAGATTAATAGCTGAACAAAATACATAACGACTTCAGCTTGAGATGGAAGAGAATGATAGAAAACGACAGCATGAACTGAAATTAGCAGAGTCAGAATATGAGAGACTTAGGTTAACTCAGGAAGCTAATTCTCAGAGAACTTTTGAAAGCCAAACTTCATCCAGACATGACCATTTTAAGGAAATTCACCTTAAATTACCAAAATTTAATCCCCCGTCTGATGACGTGATATTCTTCCTAGATAGGTTTGAGGCCACTTGTGTGTCTTATAACGTGGATAAAACACTGTATTGCACATATTTATCCAGGTTACTTACTGGGGATGCTTTAGCAGTTTATCATACTACCAGTATTAATGAGAAGAATGATTATAATGCTCTTAGAGCCGCACTTCTGAAGAAATTTCAAATGTCAGAAGATGAATACCGATTAAGATTTCGTACATTGCTACCGCAATCAAGCAGAAATTTCAGTGATTTTCTGTCACAAATACGACTCACCCTCGAAAGATGGATCGAATTATCCAAAATTGAAAAGTCGTATGAAGGTCTCTTCGATTTACTGATGCGCGATAAGGTGCTATCGTCTGTAAATCCTACATTTCTCGCATTTTTACACGAACGGAAACCTTTATCAATGAAAAACTTAGAAGAACATGCAAAAAATTTTTGCACTGCTCACCCAACCATGGATCTGAGTAATGCACAGATTAAGAGTGAATTGCCTGTTGCTTTTGCAGCACAACAAAACAATTTTTCACGCAATCGTTCCTTTAGTACTGACAGGTATGTCAATAAGGGAAATAATTACAATTTTAACAATGATAACTTTTACAAAGGGAAGCAATTTCAACAATCTGCTCCATTTAATGTTTCTTGGAACCAAGCTCACAGATCGCGAGATTTTGGTAACAATAATTTTAAAAATAATCAAGGACATTATAATAAACAAAACTGGAGATCAAAATCTCAGGGTCCGCAAAACAGACAATTTTTTGGAAATAAACCATTTAACTAACATCATAACGATCATTCTACAAATTATCGGACTCATCCAAATTTTAACTCAGGCAGAAACTACAATTGTGGCAATTTTAATGACAATAATCAAAATCGATCGCGTCGTAGAGATAGATCGTCGAGTAATACGGGTAGACATTCTAATGTCGCTTTAAGTGATACACAGGCTAACATTGAACAGGGTAAAGTAGCTGAAACTCACAATGCTATGTCTTGTTCTCTTGATTGTACCCAGGTGAAAGACTGTCCAGAATGCTCGACTCTTTTCCAGCCTAAGGCGATCACGACGCTGCGTTGCGGACATACCTTGCCTAGTCTACCTGCAGTCTGTACGGCCACTGCTGCGTCAGTACACCAGGGACAGGGCTCTCTTATGTTTAACAAGGGATTTGTCAATAACATTTCATGCTCTATCCTATTTGACTCAGGTTGTAGCACTGTGGGCGTCCGGACTTCGCTGATCAACCCAAGTTGTGCCACGGGCAGGGTTGTCAAGTGTGTGACTTTTGGTGGCACCATTGAAACATTTCCCACCGCTATTATTGACCTTAACACACCATTTTTTTTTCAGGAAAGATCCAGGCATGTCTCCTTCCGAATCCAATTTGTGATGTTATACTTGGTCGCATACATGGTATAAAAGAGTGTACACCACAGCAAATTGCTGAATGGGAAGAGCGACATATTCAAACTGCAAATGCAGTAGTGACTAGAGCGCAAGCTACTAATATGTCGCATGATACACCTATTGAACCTACAGTTCATACTACTTGTGATGATGATGCTCCTATTTCA
Source organism: Oreohelix idahoensis (assembly GCA_024509875.1). Taxonomy (NCBI): domain Eukaryota; kingdom Metazoa; phylum Mollusca; class Gastropoda; order Stylommatophora; family Oreohelicidae; genus Oreohelix; species Oreohelix idahoensis. Next base: position 17,074 of record JAMPIV010022271.1, read on the forward strand.
CGGGAGTTGTTTGCAACATTGCAAAAGAATGATGATTCATTAAAAAAAATTTTTCATTATGTGAACAAAAAGAATACCAGCAACAAACTTGCAAAATCTAGACATGACTTTATACTTAAAAATGGGATTTTGGTTAGAGTAATACGGGAAAAGGATTCATCCTTATGTTATCAGATCTTAGTCCCATCCTCTATGAGATCTCGTATATTACGACATGCGCATGACTCGCAATGTGCGGGCCATATGGGTTTTTCGCGTACCAAATCCAGAGTGCTTTCGGCATTCTACTGGCCAGGCGTCCATAGGGACATCACTCTCTACTGTCGGTCTTGTTTGATATGTCAGGAAGTTAAGGTACGGGGTCCATTTCATGCGGCTCCTATTCAAGCTGCGGACATCCCGATTAGACCATTTGATAAAATGGCTATAGACATTATTGGTCCGATGCTTCCATCTGCTAGAGGGCATACGCATATTCTTACGTGCATTGATATGTGCACTCGCTGGCCTGAGGCCATCCCTCTCAAGAACACTTCATCTGCCAGTGTAGCAGAGGCATTGATGTTAATCTTCTCACGCATTGGTTTTCCACGGAAAATCTTGTCGGATCATGGGGTTCATTTCATTTCTGAATCCATGTCTCAAGTTATGAAGACATTAGGTATAGACAGATCTCTTAGTTCTATTTATCATCCAATGTCAAATGGGTTAATTGAGCGTCTCAATAGGACACTCAAGCAGTTGTTGGGTAAGATGACCCAAGACCATCCCCAAGACTGGGATCGGGTCATACCCGCGGCTCTGTTTGCGTATCGCGAAGTACAAAATCAAGCCACGGGGTTTTCTCCATTCCAGCTAGTTTTTGGCATGCAACCACGCGGTCCGATGTCGTTAATCCACGACTTATTGGTTGACGAGAATATTGAAGAGGAAACTCAATCCTCTTATGAGTATGTGATCTCTCTGAGAAAGAGAATCATAGATGCTTGTAGACTAGCTACTGCATCATCCGAACAAGCCAAAGAAAAAGCTCGTCTATTTGCAAACAAGTATAGACGTCTTCGCCAGCTCATACCTGGTGATGAAGCTTTTGTCTTACTACCTGCGCATAACAATCGTCTTTTAATTACCTGGAGAGGTCCTTTCAGGATCATCTCAAGAATATCCGATGTCGACTACATCGTTGATGTTAATGGTAAACATAAAACCTTCCACATTAACATGTTGAAGGAGTATTACTCACGTCCTGATTATCTACAGTCAGTGTTCCAGGCAACTGACGATCCTACACCTCCTATTCAACACTATTCTAGTTTGTCAGTCATCCAAGAAGAAGAATCTTCTTTCGATGATGTACAACTACCAATACCAGTTGTACCACTCCATTCCACTGAGAAATGGAATGATGTTACAATCTCATCTACTCTTTCGGCTGATCAACGTCAGCAAGTCTCTAATATACTACACTCGTATGAGGATGTCCTCACTGACATCCCAGGTCATACGTCAGTCATCCAACATGACATTATTCTGACTGACGATACGCCTATTCGAGTTCGCCCATATCCTATCCCTTTACACTTTCGTGATAAGGTTGATAAGGAATTGGATGAGATGCTTCAATTAAATATAATTGAACCATCTTCATCACCATATTCTTCTTCTATGGTAATCATTAGGAAGAAGGACAACAATATACGTCTTTGCGTAGATTACAGGAAATTAAACAAAGTTACAAAATTCGATGCGGAACCGTTACCTCTTTTAGACGACTTATTGGAGAGGTTATCTCATGCCACATTCTTTTCGAAATTTGACCTTTCAAAGGGCTATTGGCAAGTGCCACTAACTCCTAAAGCAAAGCCATTCACCGCTTTCTCGACGCCACGGGGTCTTTTTCAATGGAATTTTATGCCATTCGGATTAATGAATGCGCCAGCTACCTTTGTACGCATGATGCGCCGCATATTGTCTCATCGTCCCGATGTCATTACTTATATAGATGACATCTGTCTTTTCAGTGACTCTTGGGATGAACATATTCATGGATTAAAAGCTTTACTGTCTACCTTACGAGATTATAACTTAACAGCGAAACCTTCAAAGGCTTTTGTCGGTTTTCATGACATCTCATTTCTGGGTCACCGCATAGGTCATGGTTTCATGTATACAGAAGACAGTAACGTCTCTAAAATTTTAAACATCTCAGCACCTAAGACAAAAAAACAAGTTAGGTCTATTTTAGGACTAATACAGTTCTATTCAAAATTCATCCCTCATTTGTCTACTATAACTGCACCTTTTTCGTCTCTACTGAAAAAAGGCACATCTAATGTAATAAAGTGGTCGCAGGATCACCAAACGGCGTTAGACTATATAAAACGATTTTTTTCAAAAGAACCTTTTTTGAGGTTGCCTAACAAAAATCTCACTTTCATCCTCGCAGTGATGCATCTTCTTACGCTATTGCTGCAGTTTTGATGCAGGAATATAACGGCACCTTATTTCCGGTGATGTACGTGTCCAGAAAACTTACGGAGAGCGAACTCAAATACTCCGTTCTGGATAAAGAGCTCCTAGCGTTGGTGTGGGCAATCACAAAACTGGAACGTTACCTCCTTGGTTCACACTTTGTGGTGGAATCTGATCAAAAAGCTCTTACCGCACTGAACTCGAAAAACGTAAAATCATCGAAGTCAGCGCGTTACGCTATAGCGCTTCAACCATTCAATTTTGAAATACGAGCTATTCCTGGAGTGAAGAATGTGTTCGCAGACTGTTTGTCGAGATGCCCAAGCGAACTTGTCGAAACTAAACCACTTCCAGATGTTGAAACATCCTCACCGATAACATGAATAACTGTGTACATTTTCATTGATTATACATCTATAAAGACTGATCATATAACTGAAGTATTCGTATAAATATATCTTTCAGGATATACTTACTTATAGATTATAACATTACTTCTTGTCTTCTTGTGTAGTAACGTTTTATTAAAACGGGAACAGTGGTATTAGAATAACATTTTATTATTACGGCAACATTGTTACTACAGTAAAGTTTTATTAGTATGGAAACATTGTTAAAAGCGACAAATATACATTTGTTATTCCTATGGAACATATTACACTACATATCGTGTTCGAGAATATATTTTATCGTGTATGGAACATTGAGAACATCGTCTCATCGATTACTAACTAGTTGTAACTGAACATTGACAATGAGTGATACTGGAATTACTTAGAATATATTAGTAACTGGTTATTTGTTAGTAATTAAGAAATATATAAATTACTATAATTCAATTTAATCTATTTAATTAATTATGGATCACACATATACTAACTTTCTTAGTTGTCACGTAATACCTGCATTCACGGGTCTTAGTTATGATATCTCACTGTTAAGATCACTAGTCAACCATACTAGTGTTAGAAAACATTAAGTGTGTTGATTCTTAAAGTGTTTAATTTTGCATTGCTTCATTTTTGCACATTGTATTTTCAATTTTTCTGTTTTATTGATTCTCTTGTCATTGATTATCATCAGTGTTGCTGTTCATTTTTGAAATCATATGTTTCAAATTTTTTTTAGAAAACTTAGTTGAATTTTATTATCATCTTTTTTTTATGGTTTTTTTCATTTTCATTTTCAACTTCTTTTACTTCGAATATTACCACATCGTTCCAAAGTAGGTCGATGGTGGATGTGTGCTTTAATGCATACTATCATTTAGTTATATTGATTTCGTTTAATATTCTTTTCTTAATATGGTATAACTTTATGCATTTCATATATCTTGTTGTAGTTTTGACTCACCTCTCCCGGGTACTAAGTTCAAAAAAAATTAATAGAATTAATTTTTTTTAAGGGGAGGTAATAAGGGAGCTGTTACGTACATTTATTACCTAAGGGGGTAGTCTTCGGTCCTGCCAAATGTACGCACCAGTCTCAATATAGTTATATTATTTGTGCGGTCGAATGATTCGCGCACTGACGTGCACAAAGCAGTGTGAGTTGCTTTGGGACGCACGGGTAACCTAGTTGAGTAGTTTCTGACGTCATGATTTGGAGGGGCAACATGGACCTTGTTTATGTCCGTGATTGATATATTATTATTGTATTTAATGGCACGTTTATGGAAGCCATTTATTCTAGTGATCTGTATTGGTCTTCAGGTCGAAACCAATAGCAGTAATGTCACGTAAGTTATCGCCCCAATTCTTAATGTATGCTGTATTGTAAGGCCGCTCTTATACCAGTCTAGCGGGAATATGTTATTCCTAGAATGGACCTACAGAGTCGTTAGCCTTTAGGATTCGTATCGTAGAAGAAGGATTCCTACGAGTGGGAAAGAAGTTAATTTGATTGCAGTATTTATATGTGTAAACGCCTTTATTGTAATGCCAAAGTCGTGGCATGTTTTGAGAGGTTAGTTAAAACCTAAAGATACTAACTCAGATACCTCTTCATATATGTACCAGTGAATATCTATTGAGTCTACGTTATATGGAACTATGTCTTGGATAGAAACAGTCTCTTATTGGACGAATGCGGGAGTTCGTGGTATGGGAGTACATGCTTAAGTGGATGACCTCAAGCAAGGTCAACGGACATTCCCTTGCTGTTAAAACCTAGTAGGAATATTATTGGATTCTTATTACTTACGTGAGAGAGGATTTTAGATATGAATGACCAGAGATGTATCGTTTTATCTGAACTGTCACTACTATGTATAAATTGTTCATCGTACCTGTCAAGGAACATTGTACCGTCTTGTCAAACGTCTTCGTACCACGTAATAAATTATAATAACTTTACCGACGAGTTGAGTATGATCATGTTGGCCTGATTTGCCTTCCACTCGTTGAAGTTCTGTTGGATAGCTCTTCATCTAATTTTCATTCTACATTCGCGTCAAGATGCTAGTACACTGGTACATCTGCTACTAGCTATCATGTTACCCGAAAAGAGCATCTCAACAGTATACAGAAATCACACAGTCTATAAATATTTTTGTGGTGGGTAGGTTTCCTAATTTTTAAATCGGCCGTATGGACAACTCTTTACGATTTCCAACTGCCGTGGGATTTTTAACGTGCACATGGGAACTCCTATTCTTTCGCCATTATCCGAGAAGGCTAGGTATCCGATCTCACTACCCAGGAGACCAGAGGTCAAAGCAGGGCCGTACATAGGACTTAATAAAGGGCAGCAGGGGTTTAATAGAAATTCTTTTTAATGCACCATTTTGGTACCGGTACAGTATAACTTCCCCCTAAAGGGGGGGGGGGGGTTTGAAACACACACCCCTATTTACGGCCCTGCGGAGGTGAGTATGACATCATTAATACCCACTGGTTCTGACATTTTTTTCAAAAATTATATTCTCTGTGCTGGGATCGAACCCGATACCTTAAGAATTAGAGGCGCGCGCCTTATCTCTTAGCTACTCCGACCCCCACATATGTTAACTATTTCTACCATAGGTACGACGACCCCCACATATGTTAACTATTTCTACCATAAGTACGAATGTCCAATGGGCAGAGTGACTAGAGCACAGGCCTCTCGCGACAGAGGTGCCGGGTTCGAAACACGGTGTTATAGTCTACAAGCTGTAAGTTGGAACCTGTCCCTGTTCCTGTGTTAGAGAAGGAAAAGGCAGCGAGGAAGGGAACTGCCACCATGCTTCTTGGAGCTGGACCTAGTATAGTGAAATCTCTAACACTTCACTCCCGTAAGGCAGTAACTGCTATGAGACAACCTTGACCTTTTTTTACCTTCGTTCAATTTGTAAACACGCTAAATCTGCAGGTCTGTCGCCAGGACCAAGTCCACAGTCTTTTCTAGGTCAGCTCGGCAGCCCCATAGCTTCTGCTGGAGCTCAGCACCCCCTGGCCAGGTCAGACGTCGTGGATCATTGATAAAGTTGATAATGTTGGATTTTTATTCCCGTTAATGATATCCACCAAAAGATAGATATAAGTGGATGGAAGCAGACATCATCATCATCATCAGTTGATAAGATCTCTATGGTGTTGTTTGCTCCACTGTAGTGTATGGAATGTCAACTTGACCTACGCAGTGGTGTGTAGACATGGATTGAGTGTACAATGTGCGAATGATGATAAGGGTTCGTGTTGTTGACAAATGTTCTTTTCTCACACTCATGTATGACTGGAAGTCATCGACACCAACGACTGTGTACCTTTTCTAAAGTTTAATTGGACGTACACACTCGACAGCACAGATAGTGACAAATCACAGGTTGGCATAATACATCATAGTACAGTGGATAACTGGTCTTGCAATGTTATGTTACATGGGCACTCATGTAGATTAATATTATAATGGACTGTCAGTAGCCAAGCCCTCAGCATCGCCCATACATATAAATCATCTGACTTCACTGACTGAGCACGTCAGCTTATAAACAACATTTCAGATGGCTTCTAAACCTAATCTCGTTTAGCGACGATTCTCCCACATAATGTTCAGCACATATTTTTTCATATAATAATATTGAACCGCTGATAAAGGGTTCTCATGTGTAGCAGTGATCTCTGGACTAAACAAGCGATAATACGGGCATCCCCTTTTCTCTTCTTGAAAGTCACTACATGTTTGGATCCAAGATGGCTTCACTCGTGAGCTGTCACTCACGTTTGGATACAGATAATGAATCTGTCCTAAAGTTAGTCATTCATAAAACATTGCATTGCTCTGTAGATTTGATCATGAACAATTGACTGCATTCTACAGAATATAGTGCTGCTAGGAATCGAAGTCGTTTTCATCGAGTCAAATATATTCTCTTATCGAAAATGGTGGCTTCGTACGAGAGTTCATAAAAGTATCTTGGATTACCTTGGTATAAGAAATATGAAACTGCCATTCCTTGGCAATACGCATAAACACTGGGGTAAAGCATACACGATAGGTCTAGACGACTATCACTTTCCCCACAAATACTGAGATCACTTTTTTCCCCGGCGACAGGCCGACATAGGAAACACAGTCCCTATCAGGACGAAGCCAAATCACACCACACTCTAGCGACACATCCGCCGAATAGCCTTCGACCTCTCTAGAGACAACAGAACATATAGTTCGACTTAGATATGTAAAGATATACAGATATAAGACAGACTCGTCCTACTCAGACAAACAATACACATAAATTCAGGCCATAGATATTCTGAAGCAAGAACAATCTATTATTACCCAAACAACGAATAAATCGCAGTAAAATGGATTTATCCGCGGAGTTTGATCGAAAGAGCCGACACAACTTTCAAGGGAAGTAACTCAATAATGACTTTCCCTTAAGCACTAAAAAATTACCTATGTATAATATTGTAAGATATCAAAGACTGCACGTAACAGTCTTACCACACCTCCCGGGAAAAAAAAAAAATGGAACATTTTTTTTTTTTTTTTGAAATACATCTAGGAGCAACGTACAATAGGCTCACAACGCATGAATAATGCGCAGATGAAAATATCAGGAATACCTATAACGCCTAATATGAGGCTAAGTCGACTTATGGAGCGACTGGTGAGAATGTGTCTCATAAACTGAGAGAAATTATTTCTCTACAAGTATATTTTTCCAGGAAGGTGTCATCAAAGTATAATACAATTCTGGCAATTACACAATGCCTAAAAAATTCATATCATCATTTCGTATTAGATATCTTAAATTTATGATTTATGATGAAGAAAAAATCATCAAAGCACAGCGGTGAATAAACATCAATGAACCGCTATGTAGTGATACAATCATTATATTATTAAATTACAAATGTGTATCTATCATGATATAGAAAAGGAACTACTATAGAACTAGACATATCAAGAAGTCTAAGCCCTAATAGTTATGTGGAATCATGTGGGCATCTTGACAGAATGTCTGCCATCACATTATCTGATCCACGAATAGCTCGCACAGAGAAATGAAAAGGTTGAAGAGCAATTGCATATCGAGTAGACCTCGAGCTCTTCAAATTCTTACTCTGTATAGCAGTAAGAGCTTTTTGGTCGGTTTCTACTATGAAATGTGCGCCTAGAAGGAATCTCTGTAGTTTGAGGATCGACCAAACCATAGCTAATAGCTCACGGTCTAAAACCGAATAATTCCTTTCTGCCGCATTAAGTTTTCTGGAAATATACATTACAGGATGCAGAGTTCCAGAGTACTCTTGCATTAGTGCCGCTCCAATCCCAGTGGATGAAGCGTCACTACGAAGAACGAATGTCTTATCTTTAGTGGGTAGCACCAAAATAGGTGGTGTTGAAAACAGTGTTTTAATCTTATCCAGAGAGCATTGGCATTCCTGAGACCAGTGGACCACATTAGGCGAACCTTTCTTTAGAAGTGTTGAGAGAGGTGCCATGATAGAGGATAGATTCTGAATGAATCTGCCATAAAATTGAATAAGACCTAACAGACTTCTCACCTGTTTTTTAGTCTTAGGGATTGAGATGTTAAGTATCTTACTAGTATTATGGTCCTCTGTCTTTAGGAAACCATGACCAACTCGGTGGCCTAGGAAAGAAATTTCGCTAAAACCAATATAGGCTTTAGAGGGTTTCGCTGTCAGGTTGTGCTCACGCAAAGTAGACAGCAATTCATCTAACCCTGAATAGTGATCTTCCCAAGTATCGCTGAAAAGACAGATGTCGTCTAGATATGCAATGACATCTGACCGATAAGATAGGATTCGGCGCATCATGCGTACGAACGTAGCTGGTGCGTTCATAAGACCGAAAGGCATAAAATTCCATTGGAACAAACCTCTAGGTGTTGAAAAAGCCGTGAGAGGTTTGGCGCGTTCAGATAAAGGAACTTGCCAATATCCTTTAGACAAATCAAGTTTAGTGAAAAAATGAGATTTGGAGAGTCGAGTAAGTAGCTCTTCCAGTAAAGGCATAGGTTCGGCATCGAACTTCGTTACTTGATTCAATTTTCGATAGTCAACGCAAAGACGTATGTTATTGTCTTTTTTACGCACAATAACCATCGGCGAAGAATATGCAGAGGTGGATGGTTCGATTATTTTCAAATCTATCATCTCATCCAACTCTTTCTCGACCTGTGCTTGAAAATGTATAGGTATAGGATAAGGTCTAACCCTAATAGGAGTATGGTCAGTTAGAACAATGTCATGTTGAATGACATTCGTTTGTCCAGGGATGTCAGTGAGTACATCCTGAAATGTTTGCAACATAGTTGAAACTTGTCGCTGTTCTCCTAGAGACAAATCAGGAGAGACAGTAACGTTCTTCCATGATTCACTGGAATGAAGTGGGATCATTGGAAGAGGAAGATTTACATCTGAAAAACTTGTTTCCTCATCCTGTATCACGGACAGTGATGAGTAATGACCATGTTGTACTGGAGAATTGTCCGTTGCTTGGAAAATGGGTTGCAAATAATCCGGACGTTCATGGAATTCAGTAAGCATATTGATGTGGAAGGTTTTATGCTTCCCATCAATATCGACAATATAGTCGACATCGGAAATTTTCGATATTATATCGTACGGACCTTTCCAAGAAATAAGTAATCTGTTTTCCCTACAAGGTAGTAATACAAATGCTTTGTCACCAGGACAAAGTTGTCGTAAGCATCTCTTCTTATTGGCAAATTGCCTTGCCTTCTGTTTCGCAAATTCAGAAGAAGAAGTTGCTAATTTGCATGCTTCGATAATTTTTTGTCTCAACGCGATGACATATTCGTAGGATGAATTTGTGTCATCGTCAATATTGTCAGATGTTATGAGATCGTGAAGCAACGACATAGGGCCACGCGGACGCGCGCCAAAGACGAGTTCAAAGGGAGAAAATCCCGTATGTTCATTGGGTACCTCTCTGTAAGCGAAGAGGGCCGCAGGTAAAACTCTGTCCCAGTCTTGAGGATGATCCTCAGTTATCTTCCCCAGTAAGTTTTTAAGTGTTCTATTAAGGCGTTCGACCATACCATTAGACATTGGATGGTAGATACTACTTAAAGATCTATCTATCTGCAGAGTAGACATTACTTGAGACATGGTATCTGATATTAGTTGGGTGCCATGGTCTGACAATATCTCTCCGGGGAACCCCAGACGAGAAAATATAAGCCAAAGAGCATCTGCAATATCAGCAGTAGTAATGCTCTTCAGAGGAATAGCCTCTGGCCAACGTGTGCACATATCAACACACGTCAAGATAAACTGATGTCCTCTGGCAGACTTGATCTTAAATGGACCAATAATGTCTATGGCCATTTTTTGAAACGGCCGAATAGGAATGTCCGCCGCCTGAATGGGTGCAGCATGCCGTGGACCTTTGGATTTAACTTCCTGACATACTTTACAAGATCGACAATAAATACGTATGTCCTTGTTTACCAATGGCCAAAAGAAAGCCGCAAGGACTCTTGACTTAGTACGGGAAAAACCCATGTGTCCAGCACACTGAGAGTCGTGAGCGTGCTGCAAAATTTTAACTCTCAAATTCTTGGGAACCAGGATTTGAGAATGACTTGACGTAATGGAGTCTTGAACCATACGTACAAGTACGCCATTCTTCTTTGTAATCCACGATTTACGACTTGTGTCTTTATTCGGATCACCTTTAGTTGCAAGAATGAAGAATTTCTTCAGAGTGGGATCATCTTCTTGCTGTTTTATAAACGAGTCACGAGAAATTACCAAGGGATTATCTTGGTTATGCACTTCATTATCTTCAATAGATGAAGTTTGAGGCACATTAAGAGCCTGAGCTCTAGTGACTACAGCGTTAGCAATCTGCATGTTTTGCCTTTCCCACGTGGAAATTTGTTGCGGAGTGCATTCCTTGACTCCATGAATGCGACCGATGATGAGGTCGGCGATCGGATTCGGAAGAAGACATGCGTGTACATCTCCTGTAAAGAAAGGAGTAGCAATCCTAATGATAGCAGTAGAGTATTTCTCTAATGTGCCGCCAAATGTTACACATTTGACTACTTGTCCAGTGGCACGGGAAGGATCTACGAGTGACTGCCTAACACCAATTGTGGTGCATCCAGAATCAAATAGCACAGAGACTGGATTGTTATTCACTAAACCCTTATGTAAGACAAGAGAACCTCTTCCATCATGCGCGACTGATGCCGGAAGAGCAGGAAGAGGATGGCCACAGCTTAAAGTAGACACTGTGGTTGGCTCAAATAACGTTTTGCATTGGGGGCACTGAGATGCTCTCCCAAAATCAAAAGCGGCACATGCCATATTACTAGCATCATTATTATCTTTACTCTGTTTATAGGCTTCATTGGACTCTTGTTGTACAGAGTTTGCCTGAAAATGTGGTTTATGTCTTTTGTTTTGAGATCTACCTCGGTTATTATCACCTCTGTAGTTATTGTTACCTCTATTGTAACCCCTATTTGGGTTTGAGTCATAGTTCCCTTGGTTACCATTATCATATTCATTATAATGAGTATCTCTGTAATTATGATCTTGTTGACTCCAAGACGGATAACCCTGATAGTTTCTATAATTACTTCCTCTACGGAAATTCCTATAATTATGACCACCCCTGTGTCGAGAGCTATCAGGTCGTCTCCAGTTCTTTGAAGAAGAACCCTGAAATGATTGGTTACCTTGGTTTTGATAACTATTATGGTTACCTTTTTTATCAAATCTGTTTTGAGGTCCCTGAAATCTGTGTGAATAATTGGGATTGTATGGTGTTGCTGAAGCAACTGGCATACTCTCCTTAATCTTAGTGTTGCCAAAAGTCACGTCGGGGTGTGCAGTGACATATTGGGAACAATATTCTTCCATTTCTTTTAGAGATTTGGGTTTACGCTCATGTATAAATTCAAGGAAAGGTTTGTTCACACATGACATAATCTTATCTCTGAGCAACAAATCCATAAGTCCTTCATACGTTTTTTCTGTTTTGGAAAGCTCAATCCAACGATCAACTGTGAGACGTGCCTTTGCAGTGAATTCTGAGAATTCTACACCCGTCTCAGGTACCATCGTCTTAAATAAAAGGCGATAGCCTTCCTCACTTAGCTGATAATCTTTTTATCAAAGCCGCCCTAATGACATCATAATTATCCTTATCTGCTTCTCCTACAAGGCATAATCTAGTCAAAGATTCACCTTTCAAGTTTTCTGATAATTGATTAGCGTATTGTGATTTATCCACATTATGTGTACGACAAGAACGTTCAAATCTATCCAGCCAGAATGTAATATCGTCACTGGACTGATTGAACGGTGGAACCTTAACCTTGTAAGTAGAAGGTTTACCATTACCACTAGATGCCTGATTAACATTACTCATACTTGTCAATCTCAATTTCTCCAACTCAAATTCATGTTCTCTTATTGCTTTTTTCTCTTCAGCATCTAATCTTTTTTGTTCAGCCTCCCTGTCTAATCTTTTTTGTTCAGCTTCCCTGTCTAATCTTTTTTGTTCAGCTTTCCTGTCTAATCTTTTTTGTTCAGCTTCACTGTCTAATCTTTTTTGTTCAGCCGCAGCTTCTCTTTCTAATTTTTTTTGTTCAGCTTCAAATCTCCTTTCCTCCACCTGCATCTGCAATTTCTTTTGTTCAGCAGCAGCCTCAGCTTCTCTTTCTAATCTTTTCTCTTCCGCCATAGCTTTTCTTTCTTCTGCAGCTAATCTTTTCTCTTCTGCCATAGCTCTTCTCTCTTCTGCAGCTAATGCTTTGTCATATTGAGCAACTGCCCATTGTTCTAATTGTTGACCAGTCTTATCAAGGGCTTTCCCTTGTGTAATGAAGTATTCTAAAGTAGACATGATGTCTAACAATAATACTAATCACCTGAACCAATAATAATACCACAAGTTCTCAATGACTTGATTAATCAGTATACTATCCCAATATCTGTGGGTCACAAGCCTTTAATAAGGTCTTGTATAATAGTAATAATAATCAGGTACTGGTTTATACCATAATCCAAGTGCAGTGCACAGGCAATTGTGTCTTATGAAATATACCTATATAAAACATATGTCAACCAACAGAATACATAAAGTACAAATAGGACTGACAATACAAGAACGTTTGCAGAAATCAAAATAAATCAAATAGGGAAATCAATGAAAATAATCACTGAATCTGCAAAGAATAACAACACAAATGACGTCACAATATATGAATATAAATTGTGAATAGAACTGAAAGATAGAAAAGGTTAGACCAACAAATTACAAACAAATCAAAACAAAACTAAAGAACAAAGAAATATTACAAAAATAACAATAATTACAGACTTCACAGCTAACACAAAAGCAACAGTTGTCGCAGCAAATTTTCAATCAAGAAAATTGCACCTATAGAAAACGCCCACAACGGACCCTCTATGACGTGGGATATTCTGTTGTGAGGACGCCGCCCAACCTTAAACACAACCCGCTGACATAGAAACTAACATACTATACAAACAAATAACATGTAAACATAAATATATATAAATTATGTGTATGATAGTATGTGTTGCAAAATAGGCTCAGTTTTACAGTAATGGCAAAGTTATTTTTTATGAAAATAAACAAACTGCCACTTTATTCAATTAAACATTCTGGCCTTAAATATTAAAGTTCATATATGGAAAACAAGAAGATCCATCGATGAAAATAGGACTTCTTAGTTCACAAATACTGTCTTCCTGTTAACATTGACAAGAATTGATCCAACTGTTCTGTGAAACTCTGTAATGTCTAATGTAAAAAATGTCAACAACGCTGACCTACATACTGCATTCACCTGACAGGTCACGTGACGAAGTGTTGACAAAGAGCAAACCAATACTGCAAGTGTGTCGTATCAGCCACAGGAAACGGTCTGGTATCGGTAATCTGTTGACTTCTGAACTTCTGCGAGGTCAAACCCAGAAAGCTGGTCCACCAGTTGATAAAGTTGATAATGTTGGATTTTTATTCCCGTTAATGATATCCACCAAAAGATAGATATAAGTGGATGGAAGCAGACATCATCATCATCATCAGTTGATAAGATCTCTATGGTGTTGTTTGCTCCACTGTAGTGTATGGAATGTCAACTTGACCTACGCAGTGGTGTGTAGACATGGATTGAGTGTACAATGTGCGAATGATGATAAGGGTTCGTGTTGTTGACAAATGTTCTTTTCTCACACTCATGTATGACTGGAAGTCATCGACACCAACGACTGTGTACCTTTTCTAAAGTTTAATTGGACGTACACACTCGACAGCACAGATAGTGACAAATCACAGGTTGGCATAATACATCATAGTACAGTGGATAACTGGTCTTGCAATGTTATGTTACATGGGCACTCATGTAGATTAATATTATAATGGACTGTCAGTAGCCAAGCCCTCAGCATCGCCCATACATATAAATCATCTGACTTCACTGACTGAGCACGTCAGCTTATAAACAACATTTCAGATGGCTTCTAAACCTAATCTCGTTTAGCGACGATTCTCCCACATAATGTTCAGCACATATTTTTTTCATATAATAATATTGAACCGCTGATAAAGGGTTCTCATGTGTAGCAGTGATCTCTGGACTAAACAAGCGATAATACGGGCATCCCCTTTTCTCTTCTTGAAAGTCACTACATGTTTGGATCCAAGATGGCTTCACTCGTGAGCTGTCACTCACGTTTGGATACAGATAATGAATCTGTCCTAAAGTTAGTCATTCATAAAACATTGCATTGCTCTGTAGATTTGATCATGAACAATTGACTGCATTCTACAGAATATAGTGCTGCTAGGAATCGAAGTCGTTTTCATCGAGTCAAATATATTCTCTTATCGAAAATGGTGGCTTCGTACGAGAGTTCATAAAAGTATCTTGGATTACCTTGGTATAAGAAATATGAAACTGCCATTCCTTGGCAATACGCATAAACACTGGGGTAAAGCATACACGATAGGTCTAGACGACTATCACTTTCCCCACAAATACTGAGATCACTTTTTCCCCGGCGACAGGCCGACATAGGAAACACAGTCCCTATCAGGACGAAGCCAAATCACACCACACTCTAGCGACACATCCGCCGAATAGCCTTCGACCTCTCTAGAGACAACAGAACATATAGTTCGACTTGATATGTAAAGATATACAGATATAAGACAGACTCGTCCTACTCAGACAAACAATACACATAAATTCAGGCCATAGATATTCTGAAGCAAGAACAATCTATTATTACCCAAACAACGAATAAATCGCAGTAAAATGGATTTATCCGCGGAGTTTGATCGAAAGAGCCGACACAACTTTCAAGGGAAGTAACTCAATAATGACTTTCCCTTAAGCACTAAAAAATTACCTATGTATAATATTGTAAGATATCAAAGACTGCACGTAACAGTCATCATGGGTTGAGCAGTTTTGGAGGAATGTGTTCAGGGGTCTGGATTCCAGTTCCACGTGGACATTCATTTGTATGGGATATCCTGAGGTGATAGAGGTGGTCTGGTAATCTGCAGTGGCCAGTTCTCAGGCGGAAAGTGATGGTCTGTTGGTGGTGGATTGGGTCATCTCTGTTGTCTGTATCACCCCCCATCCACTGATTTTTGTACTTGTTGTGGATGATGTAGATCAAAAGTTTATTTAAAAGCGTAATAACAGATGAATGGACAGTAGCATGGGATGACAAAATATGAACGGAAAGACTAGCATAAAAGATGTTCGAAGGCTCAAAGAAGAACAGGGAATATGTTACTTATCTAGGGAGTTTACAAATTATAAACAGTAATAAACTTTACAGGCTACAGCTGAAGAATGGGCTATTTTAGAATAGAAGAACCTTTTAGTGCAGAAGAAGACAGTAATTTAGAGCATTCCTAAATAAAGAGTATCCAAATGAAAATTTTTCGGGAAAATACGGAAACGGCGCGCATTGCACCGTGAAAGCTAAACTGAACACCCATGAGAAGAACACACATGCCTATCATTTTTTCATCGTGCATTGACCTTTGACAATTGAGTCATTATCCGTTTGACTACACAGATCCAGTGAAGTTGAAATAGAATGGAAAGGAATGACATAAACTCAAGAGATAATGTCGTCATCAGGACATGCTGTGTCATTTGTTTGTTTGCTTGTTTGCGGGATACTAGCCCGTTTCTTACTAACATATAAGAGATTTGAACAAAAGTTCGCAATATTTTATTATTTACAGACATGCAATTTACCCATAATTATAGAACAGGTGTTGAGAATAGACGGACCAAGAGAACTGCTTAATATAGTCAAAACGTATTTAACAAGAACACAAATTAATATATAATTATTAGTGCGGGTATGGTTGGAATGTAAAGGTCTAGCGAGACTCCTTCACTGATGGAATGCCACAAATCATTCAAGGCGGTATTGCAATATACGCACTCACACGTGTTCACGCTTGAGTAGTGCGGTAATAAATATTCATAGATTTCCATTCACGTATGACAGAAGCTCGTAAGAAACTATATTAGATTCAATATCGATTTCGTTCTGCAGGCAAGAAAGACATCGTAAATCTTGCCGATCACTTGAATCGCTTATGATAAATCACTTTGACGATTTTACGTGATCGGAGAGAGCATTTATCACAAACTTTGTGTCTGCGTAGATATAAGATTAAATAATTCGTGCGCCAAAGTTGACACAGATTTACAATAGCGATAACAGTTGTTCAAGTCATAATTTAGTGGATTACAATGAAAATGACTGGTAACTCCGTCTCTGTTTCTCTTCTCTCGAGGCATAGGTCATCGGTTGTAGCTTTTCAAAGAATTTTGTGACTCAGTGGTTTCCTTTCTCATTGTAACGTATGAATTCGTTATCCTCGAGAAATCTGTAGGGTCGACTGAAATTTTTAAAAAAACATCGCCGGACAAGGCTAGCTTTAAGCCGATTCCACCGATGTCCCCGAATCGGCCTCCGCGCAAGGTATTCAATCAATCAATCAGTCCATACCCTCTAGCTCCCCAAGTAAGGGGCCGTTCACAAATTATGTACAACAACAGGGGAAGGGGTGGGGTTGCCGAGATGTTACGCTTTGCTGCGGGAAGTTCTAAAATGTTTTGATTTTTTGTTGCGCACACGGTACGGGGACGGGGAGCGGCCTGAAAATGTCCAAAATTGCGTTACGTAATGTGTGAACGGCCCCTAACATCGACCTTCAACAAACATACTCCAAGTCCTCCCTGTCACGTGCTATCAGCTCAAGTTCTTTCAATGTCTTCCTCAACATTTTCACTGTTGTCTCCAGTTCTTTATCCATGTGTGTTTTTTTTTTTTTTTTTTTTTTTTTTTACTCTACCGCTGCTGGTCTTTCCCTGTGGGTTCCAGAATAAGGACTGCCTTTTTATACTATCAGCAGGTTTCCTGAATATGTGCGCAAGGCTTTAACAGATGTTAAATTAGTGGCGAAATCAAACACATTTCAACTCTAAATTCATTTTTTTTTCCACTGTAACATTATGACAACTAAAGTTAGAAGACTGAATTTAATTTTAAAAAAATACAAAATATCATCTCAGGCAGTACTTAAGGTAGACGAGTTTTCATTTCACGTATCAACTTAGAGTCAAGCGATACAAGCCTTCCTGTCACATTGAGACATCGACAGTTTTCAATGATTTTAGACGTTGCCATGACAATCAACAATGCACAGGGACAATCATTTTATCATTTAGGTATATACGCATCAGAATCATTCTTTGCTCATGCTCAGCTTTATAAACGCTCACGCGAGGAAAGAACCCAGACAGTCTTAAAATATATATTCACTAAACAAGCTATCCAGGCAAACATATTAAAGATAACCAAACATTTACACACACAATGTTGTGATTAAGGAACTGTGAAGTAATTAGTCAAATCACGCTGTATTAACTCCGCTTTGGCCGGTTCCAAGCCCGGCTGAAAAAAAAGTCTGTAAGGAGGCAGCCCCTCCGTCATGCAAAGGCACAACTGGCCAATCACCTGTTTGCCTTAAAACACGATTACAAGAAATGCAAGAGAGAAAACCGGACTGGTTCTAAAGGCAACGAACTGGAACGGACTACGACTTATGGAACTTGGAATATAAGAAGTATAAATGGGAATGAAGAGAAACTGGTGAAGAAGATGAGGAAGCAAAACTAGAAATCCTGCCTTTAACGGAAACGAAGAAAAGGGGACAATGAGTTATAGATCTCGACGGCGACACGTTGGTCTACTGTGTAATCCCCACATCTGAAAGGGGGCGTGGTTTGTATTGTGGCCAAAAACCAAAAAGATAGTATCAAGGGATGGAACTTTGTCTCGGAGCGTATCATGGTTGTAAAACTAAAAGAAGGAGAAACCATAGTCAACCTGGTCATAGTGTATGGGCCAAATGAGGATGAGAGAGCAGAGGTCAAGGAGGAATTCTTCGAGCTGCTTCAAAGGACAGTGGATGATGACTGCCTAGATGAAATTATCATCCGGACTCGGAGATTTCAATGCCAGAGTTGGAAATGACCATGCTAGATGGGGTGGAGTTATCGGAAGATGTGGAGACGATGACAATGGATTCCTTAGATTCTGCACTGAGCGAAATCTGATCATTACAAACACACAGTTCCCTCATAAACGCATACATGCATACACTAGATGTGAACCAACAAAGAATAAGAAATCAGTGACTGACTATGCCGTAGTTAGGAAGAGCTCACTCAAGTATGTCCGGGATGCTAGAGTCTGGGACCAGAGATTGGAAGTGATCACAACCTGCTAACAGTTAAAAGAACAACTGAAGCAGTTGCTCGGCCTAGGAATTGCCTAACATCACGCAAGAAGCTAAGTAAACGAACAGGAGAGATGAGCATTAAGACCTACAAGCTGAGAGAGCCAGAAATTAAGACCAGATATCAGGGGCTTTTTGCTGCAGCGGTGAGCAACACAGAAGAACAACCTGATGACCTGGAAACCCTCTTGTTTAAATTCAAGGACATCAAAAAGACAGCTGCAGCAGAAGCATGTGGTGAAGTCCGACTTTGGAAGAAGAGAAAGAGGACACCTTGGTGGACAGAGGAAGTTAAAGAGAAAATAAGAGAGAAGAAAATGGCATGGAAATAATACTTAGGAGCTAAAAACACAGCAAGACAAAAAGAGAAATATAGAGAATATTTGATACTCAGAACAGAAGCAGAGAACAAGGTGCTAGCAGCAAAACAGAAGTCCTGGGAAGAATATGGAGAAAAGCTAGAAAAAGATGCACAAGAAAACCAGAAATTATTCTATAAGACCCTAAAGAACACGGGGAAGGAAAAAAAGTGCCCTCTTAAATTTATAAAGGACAATCAAGGCAAAATGCTTACTGCCCCGAAGGAAGTAATGTAAAGATAGAAAGAATATTTCTCAGAACTCTTTGATGGTGAGCAAGGTCAAGCATCAGAAATGATCTACTAGCACAGAAGAGAAAACCAATGGTGGTGAAGATGACATAAAGATGGAAGAACTTAAGGCAGCACTGGAGACAATCAAGATGGGCAAAGCAGCAGACCATGATGGTATAACACTAGAAATGATTAAGTACATGGGAGCATGTCACGGGTTGCCTCCCCTGCTTTGCAGTAGTGGTCCAACAGTGGCCAGAACTCAAGAGTATTTAAAATTGGTCGTCAAAGGTGTCTACATTCGCACAAGATTACTCTTGGCAGAGATGTAGATAGAAGGGTAATGACGCTTCTATACCAAGGGAGATGTCACAGGATATTCAGAAAATTGAAAACAATGCTGCATTGTCTGAGCCCGTTTATTCTATGATCTGCCGACAACTTTTGTGAAGGATTAAACAATTATTGTTTTCAGCTCGTCAAGCCCCCACCTCTGATTTACTCAGTGGAATTCTTATTATTCTGGTATAGCTCTGTTTAGAGTGTGTTTAGTAAATTGACTGAGACAAACATGCAGTACATTTAAAATGATTGAATCGAAGTTAAATTTGTATAATTACAAATAACAGATTTAATAATCATTTAAGTTTAACAAGGTTTTAGAAAATTTGAATAATGAATTATAAGTACAATGTTTTCATCACTGTTGTGATGAGAAGTTAGTTTTTAAAGGCGGTCAATTGGTAGCTTATAGGGCTACTTAACTTCCTATGGTATGTTCTGCTCCCACTGATGGGTTGGTTCTGTGCAGATAGGTCGCTGGAGTTCTCGCGTCTCTGGTCAAGATTAAAGGCGCAACACGTTCACAGAAATGTCAAGGAGTAATTTCCAAGCTGGTCCTGCGTATCTAGGTCAGTCCACTTCTACCCTCACTTTGTTCCAGAGATTAGTACCCTCCTGGTACCACCAACAACTATTGTAAAATAATAGAAACGAAACGCTCTCCCGAGTATTGCGTTTTCCGACACATACATATGTGCCCCCCATCTTCCTATTCCACGATTCCATTTAACTCAGAATTTACCCTCGATGAGAATTAAACTTAATCCCTCGAGAGATAACTTTCTTTACATTTAAATTTAATAGCTGTTAAATTTACTTTACATTTAAATGAAAAGGCTAATAGTACAGATAGAAAATGTTTACATTTGCATTTCCACTGATTGAAAAGTGTTCGCAATATAAATTGAATTTGTTTTGATTTACATTTACACTGACTGAAAAAGCTTAGAAACTTTCATTAATTTTAAAGTGAATATGTTTATACAGACATTTACACTAGTTTGAAAATGTAACTCTTATACTTAGAATGTACATCATATCTTTCATCTTTTCCTCCCTGCCCCATATGGGACTACCTTATGCTTTTAGTTCTCTGTAAGAAACTAGCAATAAAGCAGTTATCAGCCCCTTGCAGTGGTGGTTCATGAAATCCTCATTCTATACGCTGAGGTTGCCAGCCTCAAATGACTTGGACATCCACTAGCGATTTTCACATATTAATATTCACATGGTAATATATACATATTAGTTCACATGTTAGTAATGAAAAATATGACAGTGGCTTTCCTTATTAAATTGATAGAGTTTTCCTGGGCTGTTTTGTAAATCTTTATGAATACTTCAATAAAAGGTGTCCGGACTGATAAGATGGAATCCTGATAACTACTGGCAAGTCTGGTGTCTTTGGCAAGCGATTCTCACAGTGAAATAACATTGAAACATGTTAGGTTATATGCCTGTCCTACCTCCGCATCTGTTTGTTATGCAGCTGCTCAGGGCTCCAATCATTTCAAACCAAAAATGTTGGGTGAGGTAATTTCAAAATATTCTGACATGGAATAATTTTGCGCGTGATGCAAAGGTCACGTCTCCCATTTATGGAATGAAAACATCCGATTGCCTGGCAGGCGAACTCACCAAAAAATCTGTAAACTCATACGACAATGTGTTTCAGATGTAACAAATTATTACTTTCTAAAGTAATCTTGTCATAACAAGTCGGACAGGAAGCGATTAGGTCATCCGTGTCTGTCCAAAATATGTCACCCAGACAAGTAATCTCTTAACTGTCGCACCTCCTGGCTTTATCAGCAATTAGAAAAATACGCTTGCGATTTTCGTGTTAATCGGTAGCGGCCAAGGTTGGGTACACGAGAATATGTCTGTCGTTTGAATATTGAATCTCCTGTCTACTATCTTCAGCAGGGATGGTCACGTAAACAGACGAAATATCTCTGAGAGGGGTGTAAGAATGAAATAACAAAATATCTGCTACTGTGCGGAGAAAGAAAGAGGGTTACTGATACACGTAAATAATCAATACAACAAATGTCCAGGATACGGACGTAGTGAACAAGACAGCGACAAGAGAACGACCCAAAAGTCATTTTGTGACAGAGCAGGAGGCGACCTATTACTTCTGAGGGTCCTACAGGCAGCTTGGTGCAACAAGACCATACCAAAGGGTTGGGAGATTGCAATCATAACACCGATTTTCAAAAAGGGTGATAACTGACAATGTGGAAACCATAAAGGCTGTGGTGAAGTGGGATGTTATAAATATTTATAGGGGACTTAGTGTACTGACTGAGATCAGCTGTGAAGGTATCTATATCTATTAAGAGTAGTGTATTATAGATAACCTTACTTGCTACCACATATCTCTATATCTCAGTCAGAATTATTCTGGAATAGTGTGATGCTACGTTATGTGTCTAGGGTATGAGTATGGTGAAGTGTAAGTCACAACAACAGACAGATAAACAATTTAATTTAATCCACTTCTCTTGACAACACTGTGACACTCACATACATATAACACTCTATGAGAATATCTTACAGGAGACACTCGTAACTTTTCAAATAACAATATGTATTCATTTCTATCATAAAGGCATATGTGTGTCCTGATTCAAAGACAAAGGAACCAGGAATCACAATCAATGTTAATTACAAGTTATGTACAGAATGTATTAATATGAATCTGGTAGTGACATATATTATTAAAAATATCCTATGTGTGTCAGTTGTGTAATAGTAGTATGAGGTAATACTGGTTTTGTTTTGTTCAAGCTCTGTTGGTATTTGTCATCATGACTTCAATAGTTTTGTCTTTAGGGACTAGTATTGGAGATGTTCTCAGTTCCTGATATTAAGACAATTAATTTCCCCTCTTAATATTATTTTTACAAAGTCATTTCAAGATGAGGGGACATAATGTTGAGCTCAGCTGGCCAATTCGCTTATCTGGCGTGATGGCGGCAGGAAAGGATTCCTCTGCTCGAATTCTCCTCTGGGTTCAGGAGACACCTCACTGATAGCTAAAAAGACCAAGGAGTATGCTGTCCGACTCAGGATTCAGCAAAGCTCTGACCAGGTGCTGCTCACTACCATCAAGACCACGGTCCCTGAAATCAAGAAGGATGTACCTTCTACTTCATAACTAACTTAAACTCTCTTGTTACACTGATCACAACACAGCACAAACATTGAGTTCAGAGCATTAGGCCAACTGTCAGCTTCATTTGAAATACTTTATTCCAGTATTACCCTTCTTAATGGTTACTACGCCTCTGCACTTCCAGCATTATTTCTTTCTAGTCAATCATCCAGGTGTCAGTGTACTGTTTGGCCATTCCATGCCGTTTTACTTCTCTCCGACACCCTCTGTTCAGGCTGGAGCATTATAGGCTTTACCTCACGTTTGCCACTGAACTACACATATATATACAGGCATAAATCAACAATTCACATTCAATTTTCATTAAAAGATATTGAATGGTTCAAGCTTACCACAATTCATACGAATAAATACAGATACGTTGATTAGCAATGAATTCTGGCACAAACTGGCACAAATTCCCATCTGCTTATCTTCCAGGCTTTTATTTAGCAAAATATAAGCTGGCTTCAACGCACTGATGCTTTATCAAGCTTATTTAAACAAGTGGTTTCGAACTAACGCTCCCAAGTGTGTATATCAGCGAGTCTGACCAATGAGCCCCGTTTCGACAAGTGTTTGAAAAAATGTTACCCTTCCCCGTCTCCCCTGACAACGAAAGATAGTATTTATAGTCCGACCAATCGTGGTTAGGCTTTCATTTGTTGCGCTCCAATCAATTTGGAGTTTACATGGTAGGCTATTTCTGTAACGTAAATTTTTTTCAAACACGTTATAAAAAAAAATCTTATGAGCAGAAATGATTTTATGCTGTCAGGCACCCCCAATATTTTATTCTGGGTATAATTTATTAATTCCTGGACTATTTGCGTAACGTTTTACATATTCTTTGTCAGCAAGCCCTAAGGAACCCAAATATCCCAATTTAAAAGAGCTACGTGGCTGCGTTCAAAATATGCAATTTTCTCTACCTCCTGTTTCGAAGATGTGCTGTCTGGGTACTGTTATGTTTTCAAACGTAAACCCATCTATTGTTATCTTTCCTAATAAGCGTTTTTTATGATTTTAAAACCTAACTCTGGGATGGTTAATGTATTATCACTGTCCGTCTGAAAAAAAGTTAGTGCATGGCCTTACACGCGTGATGGCAGCATTTGTGTATCGCGCGACGCGTGTTTAGTGTTCGGCTTTCTGCCTCTCCCTTCTCGCTATCCTTATCTGTTCGTTCGTTTTGGTAACGTACTATAATTAATGTTAGGATTAATTTAGGTCATTACGCAGTGTGCCTCTCAATGTTTTTCCAAGTAATACAGCACACGTTTCATTGAAGAAAGCGGGTCATAATACAGTAAGCTTTTACTATCAACGTGAAAGCGTTACAATTTGCAGACGAAGCAGAAAACAAGGGGGATTTCGAGTACATTCTTTGTGACAGCACTGTTATTTTACCATTGCTCATTTCTTTATTAATTTTATTTGTTAGGCTTCATATTTACCTAATAATTTATATATGTGGATTAGAATATTCCACGACAAAGGCATATCCCTTCTCAGTGTCCCTGGTAAAATCTGCTCTAGAATCCTGGAGCAGAGACTCAGACGCCTAGCTGAGCCACAATTGGATGAGGTCCAGAGGGGCTTCCGAGCAAACCGAAGTACTCAAAACCTAATCTTCACACTCAGACAGCTGAGTGAAAAGGCCCTTGAATATAAGAGCGAGATCCATCTCTGTTTCTTAGATCTGGAAAAAGCGTTTGACGAGGTCCCCTGGAGCAAACTTTGGGACTGTTTGGCAAGGATGAACATTCAAGCACCTCTAATTCATCCTATACAGAGCTTCTACAAGTCTTGCAGAAATTATGTGAGGACGGCAAACCATAAGTCAGAAGAGTCAGGACCACCACTGGTGTAAAACAAGGTGATATCCTGTTGCCTTATCTTTTCATACTCCTCATGGACGATGTTATCAAGGCATGCATGGAGAGGACAAGAAAGTATTCAGTGGGGCACTGGAAGATGAGACAGGTTTGTATTTAAGAGCTGGCATTTGCTGGTGATGTTGCCCTGATTGCTAAATCAGAGGTACATCTCCAATCCAACCTGCAAGTCTGGAAGGAAGCGCTGGAGAAGAGAGGGATGGTCATAAGCAGCTCTAAAACAAAAACCATGGTGATATCACGAGGGGAGAGACGGCATCAGATTAAGCTAGGAGAACAGGTCCTGGAGCAGGTCGACCACTTTAAATGCCTCGGAGCTGTCATAGACCGGAAGGGAGACATCAAAGAAGAGTTGGCTACCCGAAGAGCATCAGCTGGGAGACTTTTTCAGGCCTTAAATCGAGGATTCCTTAGCAAAAGAGAAGTTGGTAAGAAAGAACGAAGATGGCTGTATACCGCTCCACCTATGTCCCAGTCTTGACATATGGATGCGAGTCATGGGCAATGACTACAACCAACACAAGCCAGATCCAAACGTCAGAAATGAGGTATCTGAGGAAGGTGGTTGAAATAACAAGAAGAGACATGGTTCGCAACCAGATGATACGTCAAGGTCTAAAAACCCAACCCCTGCAGACACAAGTAGAACAGTCCCAACTCAGAGTGTTTGGCCATGTCTGCAGGATCGGAGAAGATCGGCTACCATACAAGCATGGAAAACTAAGAGCCAGGGATCCAGACCTCCAGGACGACCCAGAGTCCACTGGGAGGACAACATTAGACAATCTTTGAAAGACCGAGGACTAGAATGGAACCAGGCCAGGAGGAAGACAGCCGATAGGATAGTTTGGCGCGCTCTCTTCCAAACCTCTACACCTCATGGTTGAAGATGAACGGCAAAGTAAGTATGACTCTGTATTTACCTATTCCCACTTGTCAGTCATCTGTGCTGCAGACGCTAAACGTTTAAGATGTTGGCTTTAATTCTTCCCCCGTTAATTTTTTATGTGTATACTTGCTCGTATGTTTACGAAACCAAAGTCTAATGACGTCCCCGAGGCGGAATAAATAAAGAAAGCAGTGCCCTTATTACGTTCTGCAGTAACCTTATTTAAGCAGCGTAAGTATCTGCCATTCTGTATTGCAATTACAGGGTGAGAATTATGGCTATACTAGCAATAACCCATCAAAATTGACCGGTTTTTTAATTATAGTGTGTTGTTTCTGTTACATGTATTACAGACGATACTATTACTACTGTGGTCATTTCATTGCAGGCCACCGTCATTAGATATTTGTAGTGAAAATTATATCCATGTATTAAATATGAAGACAGGAGTAACCTTCCTAAATGACATGTGGAGAAGTGATAATGATCTATGGACCGGAAATTGACTAAACAACTAACATTTTTTAATGACAAAATGTCTCGTAATTGTTCGCGCATTGGGAAGCTCAATCAAGTCAGGATCAAATCCATCAATTTCGTTTGTCAATTGCCCATCGCCCAAACGCAAGACCCAATCATTGAATTCATTTTGACCTGTAGAACACATGTTTGTAATCATACTTCTGTGTTTTACATGACGCCATAATGGAGAATTTTTCACGCACAATTCGATGATATCCGTTATACTGCCTCTGGGAAGAACGTTTGAAGTTTGACGAAAGTCACCGCCTAATATGAGCACCTTTCCACCAAATGGTCGAATGTCATTCATAATTTCCCTGAGGAGCAGATCGATGATTCGTAAAGAATGCGTAGAAAGCATAGATGCATCGTCAATTATCAACAATGACGCTTCTCTCAATTTCATTGATTCATATGATGGCACTTTGATGTTTGATATGGATGTCTCGTTAGCAGAAATGGGTATTTTGAAGCCACTGTGCCCAGTTCGACTGCGGACCAGTAAGTCAGCTGCAATTCCTGTTGTAGAAAAAATGCTTGAACTGTTTTGCCTTGTCCTCTTACATAGCACATACGAGTATTGTACAGGTAAGTTTTGCATTGTCCTCTTACATAGCACATAAGAGTATTGTACAGGTAAGTTTTACCGGATCCACCGGGACCGTCGAGGAAGAAAAAACGTGACGTCAGCTCTATCATCCTCAACAGCTGCTGTAATCTCTTCAAACATTTGTTTCTGCAAAGGGTGGATTTTGCCAATCAGATATGCTGCCTTCTCAGCCTCATCAGCTGCATTGAAAGCGTGCTCAACATTTTCAATCGGACCAGGTTCAGGCAATCCAAAATCATAAAACTTCATGCCATGCATTCTGATCACCATTTTAATGTCCTGAAGTACTTTTTGATCGGCAATAAATCCGTCAAAATGTGGAATGTAATCTTCTATCATAAACTCCTTAAACAATTCAAAAAGATTTGACGGTTCTTTTGGCGAGTTGAAGATTGTGAGGAGTTACTGTGATTTTATTTTCCACAGGCCCCATTCTTTCTCTCCCGGTAATTATGTCCTGTAATTATTTGAGTATAGTCTTTTTCTGTAGGTAATTAATTGCGTTTTTTTCATGAGGGATTACTGTAGGTTTTAATTTAATACCTGCTGTAGGTTTTAATTTGATACCCGCACCAGTTTTCTTTGCTATAAAATAATTGCGATCACGTGGGATTTTCTTTGTAAAATAATCGCAGTCATTCTTATTGTAGTAGGCGCGTGAGTATTATTAGGCGGGGTGAAAATTTTCCGACGTTAATAACCCCTACCCGGTAAATCGATGGGTGGGTGTTGAACCTCTACCCAGGTCCGTAAAAACGGGCGCTTCAACGAATCAAAGTTAATTTGGCTCACGCCAACAGGTAACGTTATTTAACATGACGCAAGAAAGATGCGCGCGATCAGAATAAACATGAGTCAGGTATTATCTTTCGATATGATTGGCCGGGGTCAAGTTTATTAAATACGGCAAGATTATTGGTTCCAGAGGGACGCGACGCGATGACGTATGCCTTGGGGCTCTAGCGTGGGGTTTCTTGAATAAATAACAGAGTAAATCTAGTAAGCGCTCTTTTTGTCTCCAGAAATATCAGCCGTGAAAACAACGTCGTTATCGCTTGCTCTACGCGAGATATTAGAGATATTGCTTATGTAGGCATCTTAAATTAGCAGTGTAGATAATTCGTTTCTTATTAGAATCTTAGCCCGATCTAGTAAAGATTTTTTTTCGGGGAGTTCAATTTAATTTTATATAAATTAAGGTGCCATAAATTGCTATCGTATAGAAATAATAAAAATGTAAGTATGCATATATTTTTTTCTATGATAAGCTAGTACTATCTTTGGTTGGGTGTAGAGGCTTTTGAGATGGTAACTGTTGCGTCAAGGCTTTTGAGATATTTACTGTGTGAGGTTTAGCTCTTAAATACATGGGCGCTCTGTAGTATGTAGAGTGTTGTGTAAATCACAATTTGATTATAATATTTGCAGTGTGAATACGTGTGAGCGTATTTGTGTAATTTTATTTATTGATTATTAAGTAGTTGTGCTAAAATTTTTGTAAAATAGTTGGAGTGAGGGGGTAATTAAGTTTACGGAGATGGAATTTAATTATTCCTAGCGAGGTCTAATTTAATTTTGGGTTAAGTGATGACTCACCAGGGTCAGTCTGTAATATAAAGTAGGCCTAGGAATTATTTGGTACAGAGAATTTCCCTCAATGTATGAAATGTTGTGACGGCTGACGGGCCAGCCGGCACGTAAGAGATTAGGTCAGCCTGTGTCGGGGGGGGGGGGGGGGGGTTTTTTTATCAGACAGATAGTTACGTTGAAGCGGAGTAGAGAGGGAATTGTATGGTAGGCTGACCTTCGGGGCAGAAATAATTGTTTATCACTGTGCATCGTGAGGAGGGGACAGACCGGAGATGTATTGATTTAAGGGGCAGAGGGGAGTTGAGGATTTAAGGGGGTTAGGTGTCAGAGATGAGTAAATTTTGATGTGGTGTATATCTGTTGTTATTATTTGTTTCACAGCAATTTTTCACGGCACACAGGGAGGGTTGTACCAGCAGTACAACTTGCCAAGATACTTGACCTTCTCAGGAGTAGAAGGTTCGAGACTTCGCCAGTGGTGAAAAATATTGGTGACGCCGTAGTTACCGGCGCCAAGTACGTCTGCATCAAGAGAAGATAGCAGTTCTCTTACAGTGAAGCCCCATGCTTCAGCGGGAACGTGTTCATCGTTAAAATCCAGAGCTCTCAGCTCGATATACCCCTTCATAAAGGCGCGTTGCCTGGAGGTTGGGTTGTTTTAATTATATAAATTCGGCCATAATAAAGCCGACGGCCGTACAGCCGAAGAGGGGCAACAAGGCAGTTGAATTGAGTTTCGTCAGCAGTGAAGCAGTCACATTCCGTGTCAAGTACCTGAGTCTAAAAACCCAAGTCATCAACAGCAATATTCGTGGAGGGAGATAGGGTTAACATTCCTTCTGAATGCTTTAGAGTGGAGAGACAGAAGTTATCAAGAGTTAGATAGTCAGAGCAGAGGACAGCTTCTGAGGTTGCACTGAAGAAGGCAGGTAGTGGATCAGTGTTCGTGATCTGCAGTGTAGGACTTTGAAAGTCAATACAGAGTTGTGTAGACAGTAATTAGGTCTACAGCTGGACAGTGGTGTTATTTTTTTTATTATAATTAATAATAAGATAGTTAGGAGTGGTGGCTCTAAGGTTTAGAGACCCCACCGAGTAAATCCTTTTTGTTTTAATCCTTGACTTTCTTATCCCTGCAGGTGGAAGGGGAGGGTGATATTGTGTGGGTTTACAATTTGTTTGTTATTTTAATTGCTTTGGTTTTGTTTCAGGTTTGTGCGAACTCGCACGTTATTTATTTTTACTGTGTTATCTGATTTTTGTTGTGTAAATAAACTATAAACGGTATACTGGATCAGTCTCTATAACTATACTGTGCGTATATATGTTATCAGTATAGTTGTGTCTGTGGAACTTTAGTGAAACCTTATCTCCTGTATTGGTAGTCAGAGGTGGTGAGTCTTTATCTCTTAAAGAGTCAAGAGTGGTGAGGGAGAGTCAATCTAGGTTCTCACCCTCGAAGCTATAAGTCTCATCTTTCCACATTCACTGTCATTCTCATACAAATCTATCTTCTCAGTCTTTCTCATACTAGGGTCTTGTCTATACACTCAGACATAACTCTATACTTAAATCCACTTCGTGACAAAGATAAAGATCAATGCAAATGTTTGGCGCAATTGGCGCGGCATGTTACAGCCTCAACGCTTCTCGTAGCACCATTCCCATTCTTCGTCATCTTCGATAAGATTTCGTGCGACTGCAGCATATGTGACAGTGCCAATTAGTGATATTATGTGACCTTGTGCCCTGTATATGTCCTAGGACTGGTTGCGGCACCAATTAAATTAAACTATATGTCACCGCTGGACTGGGTGTTTTAAAGACTGGTCCAAGAAGGCACCAACTAAACTATAATGTGTCCCAGTGGTCCCTTTATATGTCTTGGGACTGGTCACGATACCAATTAAACTAAATGTGACAGTGCTATCTCTCCTTATTATAGTAAACTAGGTGACTGGGGCAGGCCTAGTTGTCTACCTTCTATTTGTCAATTTGATCCATTGACCTATCTTCCAAGTAAGAGTATATCTTAATACTGGCCTTCACCGCCAGAGTTATTGATTCCTGGATGATATTCTCTCAAAACTTCCAACCTAAACTCGTTCCATCCCTTCTTATGATGTTACTTAAGTGACAGCTTCGTATAGTAGTTAGTTTCTTTATGTCCAGTATCTTGTTTACTCTAGCACTCAACAACCTTTTAGAGACTGAACCCAACTTGAGCAACGTTCCATCAAAACAAACAGTTTATTTACATCATATAAGTTCATCATAACAGAGGCATGTGGTACTAATTACAGGTACAAACATTTCCTAACTATCTCTTGTAGATCCCATTCCTCCTGGGTATATATCCATGTACCTGTATATATATATATATATATATATATATATATATATATATATATATATATATATATATATATATATATATATATATATATATATATATATATATATATATAGCTCTCTACCTGAGAACACCAACAGATATGGTTTATACCTATTTTCTTCCCTTAAGGTTTTTATATTTATTCTGGCTTTTCCCAAGCCTTTCATCAACTCTTTCCTGAGTTGGTTTCCTTCATCTACTAATCCTGTCAGATTTGACTCAATTTACTCAAATACCATCATCTTAAAACTCATATATGCAAATTAATACATTGGGTACACCTGTTGCGGTATTCTCATACTTATACCTGCTAGAGAACTCATGTTTCATCCTGTAAATACAATCAAACTTCCATTGCTTACTCATCTTACTTGTAGCAGTTGATGTTGCAAAATTCATTATACAATAGCCCAACACGGCTATTAAATCCATGTTCTTCTGTAAAACTTCTCAGCTGCTGACTTAGTCTCAGTTTTATTCACATCATAGTCAATTTTGTAGCTTCAGCTTCGTTTCTCCTTATTCTGCGCTCACTTAGTTGTAAGCGTCGTTAACCTTGTAATACCTTATTTCAACTTCTGAAATAATTCTATTCAATGTCTATCAAAAGTTATGAGTCAAAGGACCTACTTACTTTGGTTGCACCGAATCCTCACAACACTCATTTTTCTTACTATCACACCTTATCACTAAACTTATATTTTAAACACTGTTCTGTCTTTCATATGTGAATAGATTCTACTACTCTAACTAGGTCTATAGGATTCTTCAGAAGTATTCATTCTGTTTCTCACAGAAATGTAACTTGAGCCTGGCAGAAAACACATTCCTGCCACTCTACGTCCTTAACCAGGACGGGTTCCCTCCGAAAAAATGCGACCGCTCAACAGCGCGTCTAAATGGGTTCTCTTCTATATAAAAATCATTACTAGCTCATCTGTCCTTGTTTACTGTAAATTCATTGGTTCCTCCTATTCTTCGCTCAGCTGAAAAATGTTCACGCTTATCCACTGTGTAAACAACTCAGTGAAGTGTCATCCGTTGTCCTGGTAAACTTTTCACGTGCATATTTTTTTTTCTCAACTCACTTAATCATATAAGGGAGGTAATTAACCATTGTCTCCCTTTGCATATTTGACTTAACCTTATATTATCTTCTCTAAAGCTTGCTATACAATTCTTATATGTACATTTTCTAAACCATAATTACCAACTCACCAAATCTACTTATGTGTAATTAAGCACTTTCCTCCCCTGACTTTAATAATTAGAGTCTTCTCCCTTTGATCAAAGCATGATTTCACTCATCTTATTTCCCTTTTAGCAAGACAAATAGTCTTTATTCAAATCTATTCTTATTTCTTAAACCATTTTTTCATACCTTCCCTCTTAACCAAAACCAAATCACCGCTTATAATTCCTGCTTGAGCATTTTATAATGCTCCTAGCAAAGTGAACGGTGACACATATTTAAATGACTCTCGGAGAGATCCATCAACGGTTCTCAGGTCTACAAAACTTTGACCTCCACGTAAATGCTGCAATAGCATTCTCAAATAAAATCTTTGTTGATCTTTTGGGCTGACAGCGTACATGCGCGAAACCACTTTATCTCCTCCTCTTTGTCGGATCTTCCAAATACTGAGCTTTTTGTCAAATACATAGTGATAACAGATCTCTGTATAAAGGAATTGCCTTGCATTTTCACCAGTCTTGTTAAGCTCAAACCATGCAGTTAGATGCGTGAATCGATTCTCAGCCATGTCAATTGCCGCTTCCTCATGTCCGCCTTGAAAGTATATCAATTGTTCATCGGGAAGATGGATGGCAAGGCGATAAACAGCATGAGAACAATCGTGCATGGGATTTTCAAGAAGGCGCCAAATCACCTCTGAAGCACAGACTGGTGCATCTAGATATTGACGAATTTCATCGTGGACAATAGCAGCCTGATTTGCTCGTTGTGACTGACGCTGTGCTTGTCTTTGTGCTGCTTCATGTTGTCGTCGTTTTCTGCTTCTTCTATAGTTTCGCTTGCTCGTTGTGAATGACGCGATCGTCTCTTCCTTTTAGACCCTGCAGCTCGTTTTGCAGCCATCCTATCATTTTAATCCATAATAATAAGTCTTCAATACTTTAAATTAAAATTTTGCCTTGAAGAAACAATCAAAAACTGACATTTTAAGGTTATTTTTAAGAAAATGATGAGTTAAATCCGTTTCCCGAATGAAACTGGACAGAAGAGTATCTTGATTGCCTGTTGATTTAATCTGCATCTCCGCACCTTCCTGTCTCCAGTTCGTGTACTGTTTATGAATTGTGTTGTTGGCTTCTTTCCATAATCAAACTGTTCATGCACACCGTCATTTGCGTACTTTTCTATTTTCGGGAGAGTACAAATAAGAGAAACAATACAATTATTGTCTAACTTTCAACCACAGTTGTACCCCTTAGCTGTGGTTGAAAGTTAATCTACTCTCTCGAAAATAGAAAAGTGCGCAAATGACGATGTGCATGATGTGACCGACCGACCGACCGACGTACTTACGGCGGGAATTATGGTATTTGACACCTCGATGAAGAAAGTACAATGTTAATGAAAGATATCTCATGTCAATAGCGAGTGAGAGCAATATAGTATCATGGAAGATGATACATTACAAACACCATAGACATTAAACAATGCCACAACAAACGGCAGATAAATTAGTCTGGAATAGCCAACACACAAGACAAACAACAATATAATGCGCTATTTAGAATGGTGAACACTATATGCCCTAATTATAAGCCACTAGCTGTAAGGACCCGGCGTTGCCCGGATTTTTCCGAGTAACTACATAGGAAACTTATGAAATATCAAAATCAAACTATAATTTTTTTATATTCGAGTGAAAATGAATTTTCATTTAAGTTAGTGTCTACTGCTTTAAGTGACTATCCTCGTGCCTTGTTTACAGTAATTGCAAATGCAAGCCGCACAAATTACTATTATTCCTTATGGTTCCACCAGAAGTTTGATTTCACTTTTGCTTTTCAATTTGCTTCCGAGTTTTTTCAAAAAATACTCTTATTTTCTTATGATATAATCGCAAAAAAAAATTTTATTCTGCTTCCGAGTTTTTAGCAAGAAACAAATTAATAAGACACATTTTCCTGTTACGACCTGGCGCACCAAGAAAGAATAGTCCCAACACACATCCTTTTTTTATCGTTCATAATACTGTTTTTCGTAGCACGTTCTTTTCAAACATACTTACATTATTGCTTGTTAAAAAAACATGATTATTATTTTCTGTCATACATACTTCAAATATGACAGGCATAGTGAATGTGTTGAGCTGTATTTTTAAAATAAATGTTTCTCTTTTCGATGAGACACGACCTATTCAACCTAGACATACGGATAACGCCTGTTATATTAGGACACATGGCTAAATAAAGAAGATCTTTCGTTCTGGTGTATTGTTTAGTTGGGAGCGTAATTTTTTTTCTTTAAGGCGCACCTCGTTTAAGATTCGCACATGTCTAATTATAGAATACCCTTCGGTACAGCAATGGGGAAAAGACCTTTTTCTTAATAAACGATGTTGCGGTCTGATTCAGTTATGAAGATTTTTTTTTATAATAAAATTTTGCCTCGTGTTGGCGAGGCGCGTCCCGTTCAACCTAGAAGAGCTCAAAATGAGGTCTATGACTTTATAGTGTAAAATGTGTAAAATATGTGTGATCTCGGCCCTGGCCAACACACTTTGATCTTAGCCAAAAGGCCGAGATGTCCAAATATAAAAGACCGT
Organism: Oreohelix idahoensis; assembly: GCA_024509875.1. NCBI lineage: Eukaryota > Metazoa > Mollusca > Gastropoda > Stylommatophora > Oreohelicidae > Oreohelix > Oreohelix idahoensis. The sequence continues at coordinate 51,649 of JAMPIV010022271.1, forward strand.
TAGGTCAGGAGAATTAGTTATGTGTTAGATATGGAGATTTTAATCTCTGATAAACTATGTCATCTCTGATAAACTATGTCATCTCTGATAAACTATGTCATCTCTGATAAACTATGTCATCTCTGATAAACTTATGTCATCTCTGATAAACTATGTCATCTCTGATAAACTATGTCATCTCTGATAAACTATGTCATCTCTGATAAACTATGTCATCTCTGATAAACTATGTCATCTCTGATAAACTATGTCATGTTTGCTAAATAAACAGAAACTGCTTGATAACATGTTACTAAATTTGATATAAACAGTAATAATAACTTAAATACTAAAAAAAATAACATTTTTATTTTCGCATAAAGCATTAGTGTCTGTTTACTTACTTAGTCGTTCCCCTTCTACCGTGAGGTGTAGAGGTTTGGAAGAGAGAGCGCCAGACTATCCTATCGGCTGTCTTCCTCCTGGCCTGGTTCCATTCTAGTCCTCGGGCCTTCAAAGATTGTCTAGTGTTGTCCTCCCAGCGGACTCTGGGTCGTCCTGTGGGTCTGGATCCCTGGCTCTTTGTTTCCCATACTTGATAACGTCATATTTTATTATATTACATCGCAATTTAAATTATTTAAACTGACACTAATGCATAAAGCATTAGAGTCTGTTTAAATAATTTAAATTGCGATGTAAAATAATAAAATATGACGTTGTAAATAACGACGTTTAATAATAATTTTATCGTTTAGATTGTTTCCCTTGATTTATAATTTTGGTTGTTTCCCTTGATCAGTTAAGCATTTGTTTGAGTACTGCCCCGTATTACGCATAGCAAAATAAAGCACACCACGTGGTTGTTCTTACTGTTATTCGGATCCACATTGTATAGTTAATGCTTTTTAAAAAGATTTTCATTTAAATTAAAAGTGTATGGTTAATAGTTTTGAACTATGTTTTAAAATTTGGAAAAGTATGGCAGTTGTCACAAAAACAAAACAATAGTTTTTACATTTACATTACTTCCCTTTATTACTCATGAATTTGTATTGATATATTATAGCCCCTGATCTGTTTACATTTGTTACGAAAAACTGTAATTACTCATAATTTCATAATTACAATACTAAATTATAAAATAACTGCATGGCGTATCCCGGCGGTACCTAAAGAGAGTCTCTGCCAAAATTTATCAAGAAATAATAAGGCATGCGGATTTGTATTAAGAACATAGAAACATGCTTTGCCTTTTATTTATATAGATATGGGGTTCATGTTAAGTCCTTTTTATGCGAGTGAGTCTCTCACATGCCCGTCTAGTGTTAATGAACGTACATGTGAGCGCATCTAAGAAAAGTTGTATATGATTAGTTATTTTCGCACCGTCATACACAATAGTTGAACAAAACACGGTGCGATTGGTTGTTTGTTGCTAAAACAGCAATTAGGCTGTAAAAAGGGATCCCAAAAGTCTGCGACTTCAGACAGACGTATTTTTTGACGGAGATGATTGTGAGCCTTGCCCCAAGTAGTGGGAAGACTCCATGAAGAGATATTAATACACCTCCTTGTATGGAGCGTTTGCTCTAGCCAACCCTGGCTCGCTTGCATATCATATTTGATGCTATTTTTGTCGTGACAAGGTTTGGCTGAACTTCGGCCCGCATCTGTCATGGCGTGCCGCTAGTGAGTTTCCAGATTCTTGGCGACTGTTATCGGGATCATCGTACAATATATTTACAGGGTTCATTCGTTAAAACCCTTTCATATTATTCAAAGCTCCGTCATGAAAACCAGAATGTTAGAACTACTCACCGCAGAGTTCATCGTCGTCCTTGAGATGTCGGCGGTTAGAGAGTGTCGGTCAAGTTCTTGATTGACGATGTATATTAATGCAAAGTACCTTGATGCCATGATGTTATAACTTGCACTATTGATGTGATGTACCTACTATGCAATGACCATGATCGTCTGTATTTCGCCGCCAAATAAACGTATTTCTGTGATGTCCAACCATGACTCCAGTCAACTTGATTACACATTGGTCAACTTGTTCATTGACATTGGCCCATCCTTTCGGCCCACACTTCATTAACATTCGCGTGGCTGAATTGGTCAGTCATCTATAGAAATATCTCAATATTCCTGGCATCACTCTTGCCAGCATTGTTAGACCAATATCAAGCTAACCCCATACCGTACAACTCAAATCAACGACCCAACAGTTCAACCGGGTATCCCGTGCACACGAGAAACACCGGTTAGTATAGTGAAGTCTCTAACACTTCACTCTCCTACGGCAATATCTGCTGTGGGATTACCTTTACCGGTCGTTGAGTGCACATCATGGGGCGATGCAACCTTAATAAAGTTATACTTGGAATGATTGCTTCGCACCATGAGGTATCTCACATAAATGCTAACTGTAATGACAAAGCACGGTAGCTAATGATGACGGGATAGTGTCCGTGGCTACGTGAAGAAAAGAAGATTCCGTTGGTGTCCGCCAGCGTGGCAGGGTCCACTTTTGAAAGTGTAAAGAGTGATACAGATATACAATGTGTATGAGTCGAGATTGACTCCAAAATATAAGTAACGTTACGAGGATATATGTTAGAAATATTTCATAAGGATATGAAATTTCTGAATATGAAATCGGCATAATTGCCAGAATTATGTGTGAATATTTCACCAGGTTTGTATAACTTTCGAATAGTATCGACTATAGTTAAATGGTGTTGAGAAATTATAAATGTCAGTAAATGACAGCAGCATGCGGACAGAAGCATGCAAGGGATTAATGCGGATAAATTATGAATGTCGGTAAAAGACTAAATAATAATAAAATAAGCGGACATATTAAAAATGTGGAGAAAAAAAGGGAACATTGAACTGATGGTTCAAGATTATGAATAAACATTATCGGAATCTGAAGTATCGTGAAGCAATGATATGTGAGGGATCAAATATCTATGTTGTAATATGAAAAATGAGAAGAGCAATGCTTTTCTACATATGATTTGTAGATGTTAAATAAAAGTGAGAGTTGTTTGAAATTATATGGTCTTAAACACCTTTGTGAGAAGTTTTATAATTCATGCTTGATGACATTCAGTATTTGCCAGTTTTCCGTGTTTGGGAGTTAGAATTCGATTTCATACTCAAAGTACAAGATCGAGTATAAAAATACAACTAACCAGATTTTTCTGTTGATAACATGAATCAAAAACCTAGACAGAATCCAGAATTGATCAACAAAAACAGTATGAAATCTTTCACTTAACACCTGTAACCAAAAGCATACAATAAACGTTCCATAAAATAAAAACGGAGAGCCAGTTGTCATTGCTCAGAATGTCGGCATATCTTTCATTCTTAAAAAAAAAAAAATAGTTATGATAATTAGGAAAGGCAAAGGCAGCGAGGAAATTGAACTAGCCACCCTACCTCATTAAAAAAGTGGACCGAGTTTAGTGAAGTATTTTTTTTTTTTAAGTAACATTTTAGTCGTTTGGCGAGGCGCGCCCCGTTCAGTCTCGACACAGAGTCCGTCTGTTGTATTAGAGAGCATGTACATATATAATTAACATTGATATAGAGACTCTAGTTAAAGAAAAGCCACACACACCCCCAAACTTCCCCTTAGGAGGTAAGAATAAAACTATATTTCAATATAAATTCAATGCTCATTGTATTTTTCATTGTATTTTATTTTTTTATTGTATTTTATTTTTTAATTTCACACTCTTCGATTGTCTTCCATTTTCACTGAGATTCTATTTAAAATAATTTTTTATCATGAATGGCCCGCGAACTTTATATTTTTTGTTCATGTAGCTCTGGGGTAGAATGTGTTGGACCACCATGCCCCTGAAACATAGAGAAACAACAAAAAACAACAACCATTAAGTTACAGAATTTCATAAATGGGTGCTTGCATAGAATAATAGTAGTGAAATGGACAAGATACGACAGGATCACCAATGTGAAACTGATAACATGCACCAGACTAGTGCCCGTGGAACAAGAGATGAGAAGACGATGATGGAGATTGATAGAGCACACACTGAGGAAAACCTATTGATGGCGTTACGAGGCAGTCCTTGTTCTGGAATACGAACGGTAATAGAGGAAGAGAAAGACCGGAAAGACATATGGGCTAGAGAACTGAAAACAGAATGAAAAATAATGAGGGAGATATGGAAGGACCTTGAGCTGATGGAACATGACAGGAGGACGTGGCATACAGTTACTGAAGGCATATGCGCCTTATGGGACCGAATAGTAAAGAATGACTGACTGACTGGTGGTATTAAGTTAAACGAACGAACGAACGAACGAACGAACTTTATTTTCGTGCCATCAGGTCAAGGTCTTTATATGTCTTCCTATCTCGTGCCATCAGGTCAAGGTCTTTCTATGTCTACCTATCTCGTGCCATCAGGTCAAGGTCTTTCTATGTCTTCCTATCTCGTGCCATCAGGTCAAGGTCTTTCCGTGTCTTCCTCGCAATTTTCAGTTCTGTCTCTATTTTTATTTTCCAGTATTTTCGGTCGACCTATTCTCCTCTTGCCACAGGGATTTCAGAACAAGTTGAAGAGAAACATGATCACCTGCGCCGGCTGGCATGGTACACGATGACGCACAACTTCATCACAATGCAGTCCTTGTTCTGAAATCCCTGTGACAAGAGGAGAATAGGTCGACCGAAAATACTGCAAAATAAAAATAGAGACAGAACTGAAAATTGCGAGGAACACACGGAAAGACCTTGACCTGATGGCACGAGATAGAACAAATTAGCATACGTTTGTTGAAGGCCTATGCACCACGGGGAGCTGAAGTTTAAAGGAGAAAGAAGAAGATACCGAAATCCGGAGAATCAATGGGTCAATCAATGATGTGCAAAATATACCATTCCAAGGAAGACAATATGAATCATTTGATTGATCGAAGGCTGAAATAAATTATATTGACAATGTGATATTTGCAAAAGTCGATACGGATGTGGTTACTTAAGCTGTGTAGTAGACTGGTATCATCATCGCGTGCCGCGCTGACGGGCGTTGGCGATCGTGTCTGTCCATTTCCTACGGTCTCTGATATCTAGAAACAGCGGTGTTTTTAATTTCTTCCCTTACAATGTTGCCAGTTTATCGAGGTCTATACTTTATTTTTTCCTTCAGATTATTAGCTGCTATCAGATTTAGAAAAGAATTCATGTTCTCACAACACGCCCAAAGAACTTACACTAATTAAACGTAACATGACTATGGATAAGACGACAGGTGTTCCCATAGCTCACAAATACTTTTAGACTGGGCAGGACTAGTTAACATTGATTTCAACGATGGCATAGTCTTCTTCTTCTTCTTTGATCCTTAGCCACCAACTGTCGAAGCGGTCAGTGGTCATCACACCTGGTGGCGTCTTATAGGTAGCAATAAACTGTTTACACTTTACTCGGTCCTCAGCCATCTTTCGTGCAGTGCCCCAGCTCTGGTTCATTTTTTGCATCTTGGCCTCCACATTTCCATCAAGTTGTTTTTGGTCGGCCTCTCTTTCGCTTTCTTTCAGGGGTCCATAGCATAACTCTTCTTGTGATGGCATCGGGGTCTCTTCTGAGGGCGTGGCCCACCCAACTCCAGCGTCTGCCAGCTATGATGGTGTGCATGTCCTCCTGGTTACTCCGAATAAGCAGTTCTTGGGTGGTGATGGTATTCGGCCAAAAGATTCTGAGAATTTTCCTGAGGCAGATTGTGCGGAAAGAGGACAATTTCGACATTTCCTTCTCTGTTACTCCCCAGCATTCCGCGCCATAGAGAAGCACAGAAAGTATACAGCTCTCATATAATCTTAATTTGGTGTTCCACCGTCTGGTGTTATTATGCATCATAAGTATGTAAATGTGTCTGTCTGTTCCAGCGTCTGGTTCCTTATTGTTATGGGTTCAGGATTGCCCACATTGAGTGTCATGACTTCATGACTTCTGTCTTCTTTATAAACTGATGTTCAGACCCACCTGCTGGCCACACTTATTTCGTCTATCTGTTTTTTCTTGGATGTGTTGATGTTAATGTGCGAGTAATGCAATGTAATCTGCACATTCCAGATCTTCTAGTGAAGAATACGTTGTCAATCCCATTCCTCTTTGACTGCCCTCTGTGGTCTAGGGTATCACCAAGTCAATGACTGTCAAAAATAAGATTGTTGATAAGGGGCATCCCTGTCGTACTCCTGTCTTCACCTGAAAAGTTAGGTTGCTCTGCCCAACACTACATGTAAAGTTAGCATAGAAGCTTTTTATTATGGAAACATTTAAGCTGTGAACTCCGTAAGCCCTCAGTATTTTCCATAGGCTGTCCCTGTGCTGTCAAAAGCCTTTTCAGAATCAACAAAGCTAATGTATAGCTAGCTGTCTCTACCATTCTGAGCACTGCTCTATAATGTTCCTGAGGGCGAATATATGATCTGCACATTTTCTGATCCTGAATTCTGTTTATTCTTTCCTCAATTTATAGTCTACTGCTTTTGAAATTCTCTGGATAATTATCCTGCCTAATATTTTAGCGGGGACTGAAAGGAGAGTAATTCCTCTCCAGGATGGCATAGTCATTTATCATTATTTAATTACTATTATTATCACCCCCACTGCCACCACTACTACCTCTACCGCCATAGCCACCACCATAAGTACTTCTACTGCAACAACTACTATTACTACGACAACAACAACTAATACTGTTGCCACTACCACCATAAATATTACTACTACAACTACTATTATTTCAACAACCACCAATAGCATCACTACTACTACAATATCTAGCATCACTACAGCTACCATCTCTAGCATCTCTACAACTACCATCTCTAGCATCACTACTACTACCATCTCTAGCATCACTACAACTACCATCTCTAGCATCACTACAACTACCATCTCTAGCATCACTACTACTGCCATCCCTAGCATCACTACAACTACCATCTCTAGCATCACTACTACTACCATCTCTAGCATCACTACAACTACCATCTCTAGCATCACTACTACTACCATCTCTAGCATCACTACAACTACCATCTCTAGCATCACTACAACTACCATCTCTAGCATCACTGCAACTACCATCTCTAGCATCACTACAACTACCATCTCTAGCATCATTACAACTATCATCTCTAGAATCACTACAACTACCATCTCTAGCATCACTTTTACTACAATCTCTAGCATCACTACTACAACCATCTCTAGCATCACTACAACTACCATCTCTAGCATCACTACAACTACCATCTCTAGCATCACTACTACAACCATCTCTAGCATCACTACAACTACCATCTCTAGCATCACTACAACTACCATCTCTAGCATCACTACAACTACCATCTCTAGCATCACTACTACTACCATCTCAAGCATTACTACTACTACCATCTCTAGCATCACTACTACCATCTCTAGCATCACTACTACTACCATCTCTAGCATCACTACTACTACCATCTCTAGCATCACTACTACTGCCATCTCTAGCATCACTACTGTCACGGATTGCCTCCCTTGCTTTGCAGTAGTGGTCCAACAGTGACCAAAACTCCAGAGTATCTAATATTGGCTTCCCGGGTATCTACCTGCGCGCAAAATTACTCTTGGTAGAAATGTAGACAGAAGATTAATGACACTTCTACCTTAAGGTAACATTCACAAGAGATTTCCAGAAGTCACGAAAAATGTTGCATTTGGCTGAACAATTGTTAACGCATTATATCTGGTCCGTCGCTTTTTGTGAAGGATTTAAGCAATGGTTTAGCCCGTTCAAGCCACCAGTTGGTGTAATCCAACGAATTCCTCTTATAAGTAATAGCTCTGTTTAGAGGTAAATATATGTCTAGGTATTTATGTATATATTAAATATTCTGGCTCATACGTTTGCTTTCATACATATAAAAAACGGAATCGACTATGATTGTTTAGTTTTAAAACAACAGTTAACAAATTTAATAATCAATTAGTATTAACAGTTTAAAATAAATAAAATGCTGGTGATTTTATACTGGAATCAAATTTTCTCTTCACTGAGATTTAGGGTGAGGGTATATCAAAAGTCCTTTTTGCTGGTGCCTTTTTACAAGCACTTAACTTTTATAAGGGAGTTCTGCAGCTGTGGTTTATCAATTCTGTGATGACGAAAGCCTTCTCCACACTCTTTTCCACTGTAGGCGGTTAGGATGGATGCTTTTCTCTCACACTAGCGGCGTTAGTACCACAAATCGTCTGATGGCTTGTAACCACGAACTTTAGACAAATAGAAAGAAACAAATGCCTGCTAAGTACATTTGTTCGCCACAAACTAACAGGCCCATTGTTTTGCGCTCCACCCACCAATGTTAACCTCTCAGAAGAAATAAATTCCCGAACACACAGTGTAACTCAGGGAATATGATGAAAATTCACCAATATTCTTCTGGGTGTTACTAGGAAATTGCGTCTGGAGTGCGTGAATAATGATTTGCCTGATTTGCAATTAAAAAGGTACATAAATCTCACAAGATAATATGTTACACCTTAGGCACAGGTGATGTAATCATCACTCATTACTCATCACTACTCCCGTCGGAGTCTGGGGTCGCTTTGCTGTCGGGTTTCCCGCAAGACTAGTCAGAAACAATCACCAGCTGTTGCAGTAGCGGTTCATGCATATACAATTTTCATATGTTTAGGTTGCCAGCCTTGTATATAACCATTTAGCAAGAAACCTGTAGAATTTACATTAGTAAATAATATGTTTACACTTACTCCAAAATTGTAGGAATACACAATCTCCTTGCACAGATTTAGACTGGACACAGCTCTGTATTAGAAGCTTCGAAATCACTTAGGTCTGGAAATTAGAGTTAATTACTATGACGGCGGGTGTTCTGCAAAATCCCGGGAAAACTTTTGTTAAATTCCTCTATGACTTGTAATCAAATTCCTAGGAGTCCAGTCTTGTTAATTAAAGTCATGGCCCCTTTAAGTTTCCAGTATTGTATTAAGAATGCGGGTTTACTTGTGAATTTCAAAGTTGCCCAATACTCGATCTGTTACTTATAGTTGTGGAATTTCTAAGTCCAATGTCTCCTTTTTCTTTCTAGCTTTTAGGAGTCGCTGATATGACTTGTGCGCTGCAGTCTCTCTGTGTGATCTGTGTCTGTGATTTCATCACACTATATTCTCAGTTCTTAGTGCAAATCACAGATTGCACTTCCGACTAGTGTGCAAATAAAATACATTGCACAGGGTGTTTATAAAGTCGCTGTGCGGTGAATCTGAAAGATATTTTAGAAATTACGTCACGAATGATGCAAATTTACGTCATGACATTCTGTGTTCCACAATCCCGTGTGCAGCATTACACAACAAGCCGTTGTTATATTCACGGTTTCATTGCTGAAAGGAAACGGTGTTAGCCATTGAAAACAGGGTATTTTTGGTGGAACATGTCTTTCGTAATGGTGGCAAATATACTGAAGAAGTAATTCGACAATTTGTGCTGAAATTTCCAGACTCACAAGTCTCCCACCGAAACGCGGTTAGGAATTTGATCGACAAGTTATGTGCTACGGGTAGTGTGGTAGATGCATACCGATCTGGAAGGCCTTCAACTTCAGAAGTGTGATATCCATGCCAGAATTACAATGAGCCCAAATAAATCTTTAAGGCAGTTGTCTCAACAGGTACACTTACCAATGAGTACCGTTCCCAAGATTCTGAAGAGTAAGCTGCACTTTCGTCCATACAGATTAACTTAAGTGTCTCAACTCCATGAAAGAGATTACCAATCCCGATTGAACTACTGCATGTGGTTTCAGAACTTTATTTCTGAACAAGGTGATGAAATACTTGACTTGACTTTCTTCACTGATGAGGCATGGTTTCATCTCTCCGGTTACGTGAACAGTCAGAACAATCGTCTGTGGAACAGTGAACACCCCCATGAATTATATCAAGTGTCGCTTCACGATCAGAAAGTCGGAGTGTGATACGCCATAAGTCGTATGCGGATAACTGGGCCAATATTTTTCAATGCAACAATCAATGCAGAACGTTACCGTACTTTAATCCTGGAACCATTCATAACCCACCTACAGAGCGGGAAATTAGAGAAGCCTGGTTTCAGCAGGATGGGGCAACAGCACACACAGCCGCAACATCACTTAATTATTTAGAAGGCATATTTGCAAATCGCATTATTTCACGTGGAATCTGGCCTGCTCGTTCACCAGACCTAACTCCGCCTGACTATTATCTGTGGGGTGCACTGAAAGGAAAAGTTTATGAAAATAATATGTAAACAGTTAATGACCTAAAGGCAGAAATCGTCACCCAGATCCATCAAATATCACCGGCCATTATCCGGAAGGTTTTCGAAAATATGAAGAGGCGAGTCAACACATGTCTTGAGGCCTGTGGTGTACATTTTCAACACATGCTGTTGACACAATTTCATCGTGTTAACAGCCACTTTACCGAATACAAACCAGCCAAGAGCAGCAGTGTCTAGATAAATAATAAAATCTACGTTACAATTTTTTGGGCGTCTTTAAAGCCCCAATTGAAAACCACATTTCTGGTGACGTAGTCTCGCCCGAGCGTTAATTTCACTGCACAGCTACTTTATAAACACCCTGTATATCTCAGCTCCTCAAAATGAACCAATCAAATCTCTCTAGCACTGGGTTGGGTGTTTCATTTTAAAATATCCCCTCGCGTTTTTCAAAATATTAAATTTAATATCCACGCGTGACCTCTCAGTGATGTCATATCGTTGCGTAAGACTTCCGGCTGCACCTATCTGCCTCTCACCATATTGTGACCATGTGTTCCTGGCGTAACGTCTACAAATCTTGAGTTTCCAGACAGATTATCTGAGATAATTACACACAGGGATGGTCTAAGAGGAAACAAATTACGCATTACCACCTAGGTTTCGCTAGACGGATCTCCGCCAGATTAGCCACACAATCTGGGGTACTATTCATAGACCGTGCACAATGCAAGCTTGAATAAACAGGCACAGTAGCTTTGAAAAGAAGGTCAGCCTGATAATGCGTGATAAAATATTATCGCTGCCCGGGTCAATAAACCTTGCGTAACTGTCGAGGAGTGAAGTGTTAGCGACTTAACTCTACTTATCCAACGTAGAGAGTAAATATGAATGACAAGGCAAAAATTATGCCAAATAAAAGCGATAAGTGAGAGGAATATGAAGAGAAAAATGCAGGAAAAAAAGTGATCCTGCCGGAGTGGACGTGAGATCGCACAACCGTATCGTCACAACTATTACTACCATCTATAGCATCACTACAACTACCATCTATAGCATCACTATTACTACCATCTCTAGCAGTAGAAGTAGTTGTAGTGGTGGTAGTAGTAGGAATAGTAGTAGTAGTATTAGTAGTAGCAGTAGTAGTAAAAGTAGTATGACCTAGTGGTATTAGTATTAGTAGTAGTAATAGTAGTAATAGTAGTAGTAGTAGTAATGTTAGTAGGAACAGTAGTAGTTGTTGTAGTGGTTATAGCAGTAGTAGTAGTGGTGGTGGTAGTAAAAGTAATAGTAGTAGTAGTGTGGTGGTAGTAGTAATATTAGTAGTGGTAGTAGTTACAGTAGTTATTGTTGTTGTTAATGCTGCTGTAGTTGTTGTAGAAATAATAATAATAAGTAATAAGAAGACGGAGACGATAAAGGCTATTAATGCATGAAATAAACAAGAGTCCCTAGTCAAATGTTTAACGTACGCAACCATTATTCGTGAACAAACCACAATAACAGCAAATCATTAAATCAATACAGCAATTGTGCCTTATCAACAGCGCCACTTCTGTGCAAACGAGGAGAACACAGCGTGTCATTGTATCTCTAATGCTTCAGACAAATGGACCTTTTGTCGGTTTAGACTGTAATGCAAATGCAGGAAAAAAAATGCAGTTTTCTACTGTAGATTAGGACCCCGCGGATGTCGTAGTACGGGAATTCCGTGATCAGCGGGCCCTCAAAGGTACATATTTACAAAAATGTATAATCAGTTTTGGGCCGGATTCTCTTTTACTGATTTGCATTCTGATATGACATTTCCTTTGATGTGGTTTGTAAAAATCTAAAATACACAAGAGGCCTCTATTTTTCACCCTTTCGAGGCAAAACAAAGGGGTTTTTTTTTCTACAGCATGTCTCAAGTTGCCCCTTATAGTTAACCTTTAAGGTTATGTGCTGTTCAGACTACCTCTCCGCTATCAAAAACTAAACTATACTTTTCTCTTACTATCCTTTAAAAGGTGGATAATGTGCAGTGTGAGACATAAATTGTCGCCAGAAATACAATAGCTGTGTGAGGATGTAAACAAACCTCACTGATCCAGCCTGTTCCTCTGCCTATCTCACACGCACCACAAACAAACATCAGTGATCACCATTCTTCCGAATTTCTTGACAGCGGCCAAGAAATTCTTCAAATAGCTATTTAAAACCTTCCATGCGACAACTGTGAACAGGCATTTGACATTGTACACAGAGAATCAGTTAGAACACTAAAAAAGACATTTGACACTGTGCACAGAGAATCAGTTAGAACACTAAAAAGACATTTGACATTGTACACTGAGAATCAGTTAGGACACTAAAAAGACATTTGACATTGTACACAGAGAATCACTTAGGACACTAAGAAGACTTTTGACATTGTACACAGAGAATCAGTTAGGACATCAAAAAGGCATTGCGAAGGTCATTAACTTTAATAAAGAAAACATGATATGCAGAACTGTTCATGAAGGACAACTTATAGAACAGATTGAGATAAGAACTGGAGTGAGACAGGGATGCCTCTTGTCACAATTTCTCTTTTTAACCGACTATAGATCACGGGCATGGGAATGTGATGGGACCATAATAAACGCCCCAAAATCTCCCTGAAGTTCATATTTGTGTTTTCGCTTCTTCAAGAGGGCCATAATAATGCCTTCATTTCCATATCAACGTGGCCAACACCCAGTAAAAAGTCCTGCGCCAGCCGGCGTTTTCACGATTGCGCCGCGGGTGATGTGGCCAGGCCGAGTATATATAAAGAGAGAGTGAGCCGGCAAGCCGAGGTCCACAGACACCTTCAGGCTGAAAACGCAAATCTAAAAATCACACAGGTCGAAAGGCTAAAAACCTGGGCAAAGAAAGATACCAATCTGATGATAGTTACGGTAGAAGGATCAACAAGACCCGAGAGACTGACGCTCCAAGCAACAACAAAAAAGACAGAAGCCTATATCCCTCCGGTGATGCAGTGCTCTAACTGCCAGCAATTTTCACACACCAAGAAAACATGCAGGAGGGACGCAGTCTGCCGATATTGTGCGGGTGGCCACCTATATCGCGACTGCCCAAAGGCGAAGGAGGACCCCAACTACAAAGCAATAAACTCAAACCGCACCTGTGCAAACTGCCTCGGAAACCACGGGGCTAGATACCGAGACTGCCCGATGTTCCAGGAAACAAAGAGCATCCTGAAGGAAGTGGTCTCCAAAAAAAACATCCCCTTCAAGGAGGCAAAACACAGAGTGGGCTGCGGATGTTGCAGAAAAACAACGCACGATTGACAGACGACAGGTATACCAGCTGACCGCTGAAGTCAAACAATTGAAAAAATAACCTCCAGGTCGAAAACAGAAGCAAGCAGGCTCCCAAAGACGAAAAGGACAGCGGTGAAGACGTAATAGAAAATACAAAACAGCAGAGAAATGATGAAAGACATGAAAAGCATTAAGCAGCAAATAGAAGCAGATGTAAAGAGGCTGACAGAACTGACGGAAGAAAACTCCAAAATCCTCAAGAGAATCGAAACAGAGCGAAGAGCCATTGAGGAAATGACATCAAACACAAGAGCGACCAAAACAAACGAACAATCAGACGAAGAAGTCATCGAAGAAACACTTGAAAAACGTCTACCAGCAATAATAGAAAAAGCACTGCTACAGATACAGGAAAGGAGGAAGACAAGAGAAACAGAAACTAGGAAAGCAAAAACTAACAAAACGACACAAGACAGATAGGAAGGCAGGAAATGAACACCATGAACACGCCACGACAGACAAGCAACGAAGAGATAACCAGACAGCCAGCTAGCGGTCCTTTTTAGGACCAGTCCTTTTCAGGACTAGGAAAGTGATACCAGCGAAGATACCAACACACTATATACCCCAATATAACCGTTTGTAACCCTTCAATGGGTTTTTGGTTGAACAGGGTATTACAGCAATATAGTAGACGAAAACAACAACAACAACAACAACGGTGAAGGCCAGACATAAAGGAAGAAATTCTAGCAATTAATACATCACTAGGGAACAGAGGATGTAGTGTGAGGCTAGTGTGGGTTCCAGCACACATAGGTATTGCTGGCAACGAGTTGGCAGACCAGACCGCCAAGAATGGGAGAACAAGTAAAAACAATATAAAAGCAGGACTGGGAAGGTCGGAGATCAAGAGCCAAGTGAAGAAAACTATAAAAGAAGAATGGAAGACAACATGGAAGGAAAGTAGAAAAGGCAGACACGCGTTCAAACTGCTGAATGAACCAACGAGGACGTGCCAGGTCAGAGAAGAATTAAAGATACCTTCGAACAAAAAACTGTGGCGTCTCCGTCTCGGTGCAGCATACTTTATGATAGAAGAACCACACTGCCAAGAATGCCAGGAAGAGAATGACACAGACCACTACCTGATCCACTGTAAAAAGTATGATCAACAAAGACTTGAATTAAAAACTTACTATAGAAATCACAATATAGACTTAACAGGTGATAAGGTTTTAAGTATAGATGCCCCAAGAGATGCCCAATCAATACTTAAAAGATATATACATAAAACAAAGGAAAACATATAAGGTTAGTACTTCAGGAAAAACATCCAAATAAATAAAAATTAAACAGCAAGAACTAACAAAGCATTAACAAAAAACTAACTACTCATAGGACAAGGAAAGACAACGAGGTATAGAAAAAATAGGGCAACAACTCAAAAAGAACAAATGCCAATACAAATTAAAACCAAGTGTAAAGGACAATAGTTATCTATAAACAACACAAAAGAGAAAATAAAATGGACAAATACTAATATAAATAAAAATCAGCAACCGTAAAAGACAATAGATATTTAAATTGAATACAAAACTAGAAAATAAAATGACACTAAATACCCCAATTATAACCAACTTTCAGGTTGAACAGGGTAGACCAAGATGGAATGAGAAGAGGCAAGAATGGACAGATGATAAGAGCCCGCTCTCCACCCATCAACGCATCAAAACAACAACAACAACGGCGAAAGACCCTTTTTGCAAGAGCAGCCCAGAGAGAACAAACGAAACGAGGCGCCCTGTGTGTGTAGGAGATGGACAAAGAAACCAGAGCACGTGAGCTACAATTGTTAGCGTATTTTGTAGAGATTAGCTTTAGTGTTCTGTAGTTTTATTATTAGTATTCAGCGTGGCACAGTTCTAGTGTTTGAGGAAATAGATAGATGTGTTTCGAAAGGAGATAACTTCCAGG
This sequence comes from Oreohelix idahoensis, assembly GCA_024509875.1. Classification (NCBI taxonomy): domain Eukaryota; kingdom Metazoa; phylum Mollusca; class Gastropoda; order Stylommatophora; family Oreohelicidae; genus Oreohelix; species Oreohelix idahoensis. The sequence goes on from JAMPIV010022271.1 coordinate 67,226, forward strand.
ACATTAGATTTAGTTTTAAAGTTATAGATGAGCGAAAATAATGTGTGGATAGATTTTACTAGTGTTAAGTCCAAATCACAGCTGTGAGAGTTTAGTAGCAATTATTTCATTCATTAGACCGGGCAAGAAAAGCGAATATAGTAGGAAGCTATTTCATTCGTGAGGCCGGACAGAAAAACAGTCTACTACTAATATTAACTGTTGGAAAGATGGCAGCCAGGGCCACGTGTTAAATGTGCATAAAGGTAGCGCCTGTGAGTCGACAATAACACGCTTAGTTACCACGTGTCGTAGCCCTATAATGTTAAGCTATTTTATATTGGGTGAATTGACACGTGGGTGAAGGCAGGTTAATGTAATTTTATTCAGTAATGGAAGAGATAGTTTAGGTTAAAGTTTATTTCACGATAATTGTTTTATAGTGTCAGTCAACTTTAGTTACACCAGGTTGTGTACAGTACATAGTTGTCGTGTTAAATTTCCTTTAGGTGATGTATTTAGTTATAGTCATTAATATGCCTTGTAAATATGATACCCCTACTTCTGGTACGTGGATCACATTTGAGACATAAACGTTCATGTTTGCTCCTTGCGGAGCAGGGCGACACCAATGCGGCTAAATCCAACAGAAGCCTGTACGAAGCATTTATATGCTATGGCAGTGGTTTGTTTTTGTAGCAATGTGTTTTATATGATGAGTTCCCAATCTCATCAGTCGGCATATACGACATGCTTCAGAGTGCAGAGACGAATATTTAAGTGGATCAGTTGCGAGGTGGTGGTTTATGCTCATTAATTAGAGTATTCGTTGTACATATTGTTTAATATTATTTTATGCATATTTCATTATTATTTAGTTATTGTTACGTGTCGGATAATTTATGAGAGCACGTGGGTCCACTTGGGAACAAATTATGTCTCTTCTCGCTATTTATGGAGCATATGACCACCAGTGTGGCTGGCCTCCGCATGGAGACCGCACAAAGCATTAAGGTGCTCTTTCAGTAGTGGTTTCGGTAGCAATCTGTGTTACAGGGTGAGATTGCCAGCCTCATGCACAACACCTTACTAGTCCGATTAGATGACATGCATGGGCTGAGTGTGTGTGCATGATAGTTGAATGTTTCAGGTAGCGTGGAAGAAGGACAGTTTGACAGGCGAGAGTATGGTTTTTCTCATTATTTAACTATTATGATTTTAACTAGTCGGTGCTTTGTTTGCGTTTCAAATTAGCAATTGAGCACTGGCTGGGTGTTTTGTTTTGTTTGCTTACTTGGTTAATGTTTGTTCATTTGTTTGCTTTGTGGGTTTGGGTCACTGACAGGGTTGTATGAATAAGTACAGCCCCTGCCTTAGAATCAGAGTTTTATTGTTGATCGGGTCGGTTGCGAGTGTGCAAGAAAGTGATCACAAATCACAACATCATCATCATCCCTCGCCCGCCCTATCACAGGAAGACACTGCGCGGATGACACAGGACAGATAGATTTAGCATGAATCTGCTGAAAGTACATGCTCCTAAAGAAAGGACGAATGATGGAAGGAAAAACTTGGATAATAATTATAAAAGGTAAAGGTAGACACATAGCAGATGTTGCGTAAGGTAGTGAAGTGTTAGAGACTTAACTATTCTTGGTCCAGCTGTATGAAGTGACCTGATCAGTCCCATTTCCTCTCTGCCTTTTCCGTCCCTAACTCAAGAGCACAGTGGGGTAGCTATTTAGAGCCACATACACAGGAGCGTTAAGCTACCAGGTTGTGAACTGGAAACCCGGTTAATTTGCGGCGAAATGCAAACACTCTAACCACTATACCCATTGGAAGCTCGATTACAATTATAGCAGGCTCAAATTATAGACTTTCGGGGTCTCCGACAGGTTTATCTACTCCGAAGGCAGATTTCTTTTATGCAATTTAATTTAGGAACGCTGTATTTTCATAGGCTGCGTCTATGATATTGAAACCGGTACACAGCCAAAGGGTTAATAGATCGGCACATTTTTCGTTTGTTCTGCACTGGTTGTGGCCGGTTACTGCAAATCCATAATTTGAGTCAACAGAGTGCGATTTCTGGTTAGTGTGTTATGAAAGTATAAGCATACTTCGTTGTTGTGTGTGTGTGTTTTTTAATATGTATGCAGGCTTTCCTCCTGCAGTTCCACCGAGCCCGCGTTTAAGTAGCTGAATTCAAGTGATTTTGTAGTAATGGTTTTTGTATCAGCCTGAAAGATCAGAGTTGCTGGACCCATGCACGGACTCACCGTAATCTCCTTTATACACCTGGTGGAAAATCTGGTATTGTTCTTTCGTTGTCTCCTCGCATACCGTCTTCTCCCCCGGGGGACTATATCAGATATTCGTTTATTCATGCATTACCTTCTATTCCCTGTCAATCTGTATCTGTAGGTTAAGGAAGTGCTATATGATGATAGGAAACTCTATACAGAGCAAGCGATACAACAGGAGGCACTCTGATCATCAAAAGTGGTTTCCCCTGTTGATCACGTGTTTCGGCCCCTTAAGCTCCTTTACACTCTAAGGGGGGCGGGATCACTTGGGTCATCACTCCCAAGTGTCAGCCTCCTGTTGTCTTGTGCGGTAAATTGAACCCATGCCACCTTGGTTGCAGCTTTCAAATTCCTATTTTCTACCAGCTGGAGGCAATTGTGAAAGTAACCCTTATGTTGAAACCAAATTACTGTCCCGAGTTTCCATAGCACGTTGTGGTTGTTCCACAGCCAGCATGATGCCTTTTCCACAGTTTCGCTGAGCCCTCTTGAGTGCCCATGTTCTTGACTGTACCCCGCAACCCCAACAGTTGCAGTAGATCATACATTGAGCTAATACTGCCATAGTTGAGTGAGGTGTTAGAGACTTCACATATATTAGGTCTCAGCTTTGTGAAATGGGATGACCAATTCCCTTCCTCGATGCCTTTTGCCTGCCCTTACTCAACAGAACATAGTTCAGGTACCCATTTTCGCACCCTGTTGGGTAGACTGAAGCGTGACGCGTCCCCCTGGTTTCGCACACGGTCCCGTTGTAAAGAAAAGCAATCAATCTAGCCACTCGGACCTCCCGCGGATAAAGAACAGTATAAATCAATCTGCGAAAATTACCTTTTGAGAATGAATTCAGGAAAACGATTAAGTGATATTGATCTGCAATGTGAAAATAAGAGGTGGGCGTGGGTATTCGATTGTTTTCCATTTATCACAATTTTACAAAACAAGGATAAAGGGAAATAACTGGTTCAGATCTCTGACGTAATTTCTCGTTCGTTTCAAAATGGTTAGCAATGATTGGTCATTGATATCTTAATGGTGAAAGCAAACTGATGTATAAGTGCCCATGATGCCATCTCAGCAGGGGCGAGTTGATAGTGCTCGGGGCCCCTGGGCCCTGAACCAAAAAAAAAGATCATTGGCCCCTGGTTACTGATTCCACATTGACTACTGGTTCTTAATGTCTAAATCTCAGTTGTGGGCCCAAGAGAAACGTTCGAAATTCCCAACGCTATGTACGCCCTTGCGTAGTAGTAGTAGTAGTAGTAGTAGTAGTAGCAGCAGTAGCAGTAGCAGTAGCAGCAGCAGCAGCAGCAGCAGCGGCAGCAGCAGCAACTTGTTGTAAAACGTAGAAGAAAAATATCATATTCAACATCCCAAAAGGAGTTTTCTTCTTTCACCTTTCAACTCCACAAGGAGCATAGGCCTTCAACAAACTTATGCCAAGTCTTCCTGTCACGTGCCGTCTGCTCAAGGTCTGTCAATGTCTTCTTCACCCCCTTCATGTCTGTCTCCATGTGTTCTTCTGTCTTCCCCTACCTCCTTTGCCCTTGAGATTCCAGAACACTGATTGTCTGGTAATGCTATCAGCAGGTTTTCTCAATAAGTGTCCTATCCATTGCCAGCGTCTTCTTCTCTTTGCTTGTTTGACTGGCGCTTGTCCAGTTCTTGTGATAGTTCCACATTAGTGACTTTGGTCATACCATATAAATCCTTCTATTCTACGCAAACTCCCAGTTATAAAAGTCTGTAGCTTTTTAGTTGTTGTTTTTGTTGTTCTCAGGGTTTCAGAGCCTTACAATAGGACTGACCAGACATTTGCGTTAAACCCCTCCCCCCTTTTTTCTTCTCCCCCCCCCCCCCCTTACACACACACACACAAAGTTCAATAACCTAAATGGGTTATAATTATAATATTTAGTGCCTATACTTGTAAACAGAATATTTAATTGCCGCAATTTGCTTATGGCATTATCCCGCCCGTTATTTATTATATACGTGTAAATGAACATTTCTAATTTGGTGTGTGTTGTTGTTTTTTTTTTCTGCTTTGTTTTCTCCAATAAAATCGTAGATTCTCCATACTTATTGTATTTGTCTATTTTTGGTATTTAAAAAGGAATGGGTGAAAGCTGGGGGTGTGTGAGTTCATGTTTAATTTACTCTCAACTTCATATTGGTAATATGTATTATGAAGAAGACGCTGGCGATGGATAGGACGCACATTGAGGAAACATGTTGATAGCATTAAAATGCAGTGCTTTTTCTGGGAACCCCCGGGGTAAGAGAGGCAGAGGTAGACCAAGAGAGGCAGAGGTAAACCAAGAGAGGCAGAGGTAAACCAAGAGAGGCAGAGGTAAACCAAGAGAGGCCGAGATAAACCAAGAGAGGCAGAGGTAAACCAAGAAAGGCAGAGGTAGACCAAGAGAGGCAGAGGTAGACCAAGAGAGGCAGAGGTAGACCAAGAGAGGCAGAGGTAAACCAAGAGAGGCAGAGGTAAACCAAGAAAGGCAGAGGTAGACCAAGAGAGGCAGAGGTAGACCAAGAGAGGCAGAGGTAAACCAAGAGAGGCAGAGGTAAACCAAGAGAGGCAGAGGTAAACCAAGAGAGGCAGAGGTAAACCAAGAGACACATGGAGAAGAGAACTGGAGACAGACGTGAAAATGATAAGGCAGATGTTAAAAGAACTAGAGCTGATGGCACGTGACAGGAGGACTTGTCATGTGTTTGTTGAAGGCCTATGCTCCTTGAGGAGCTAAAGAGTGTTGATTGAATCTGTGGGACCCCAAGACTCATCAACAGTGCTGAATGCAGTCAGCGACCCATAGCTAGACTGCTTGCGTCAGGGTCAGCGAACCAGAGCTGACCAAGACCCTACTCCACCTCCAAGTGGTGGTCCTGGAAACAGGCTGCATCACTGCAGTCTGGCTGAGAGAGTAGCAATGGAAGTGGGAAGGCAAACCCGGTCCTACAAAAGGCCGTGCCGAAGTCGGATGTGTCGGGCCGAAAGGCGCAAATATCGCAGCTCCGCTGTAAACGGCGACACAATGCAACCAACGTCCTTTTCAGGACGAACGCAGAAGAAGAAGATTGAATATGTGTTATTCTTCTTTCCCCTTTTTGCGACTTATAGAGCAACCACCGCGGTTGACGCCTTTGAAGGAAACCTGCATCAAAACATATATAGGTGCTCTTACAGCAGTGGGTTCTGTAGCAATGTATGTTGTATGTTGAGGTTGACAACCAAATACAGCTCGTATTAGTTGTCTCCTACGACATGCTTGAGGTGACAGTAGACCGGTTCTTCCTTTGTCTCCTCTAGAGGCCCAAGGGGGACAACCCGGGGCGATAATATGTATTCTTAGCTATTTATTAGACCTTTGCATCTATTAAATACTTTTACTAACTCTTATACATTTATTGTTGTAGCACAATATAGTCAAACAGTTCATTAAACAAAGCATAGACTGACCTAGGGGACAGTAGGGTAGAAAAACTCTATACATAGCATAACAACAGGAGGCAATGTGATCATCAGATCTGACAAGTGTTTTTCGCCTCTTAATGTCTTTACACTATGAGGAGGATGAACCTACGTGGGTCATGGTTCCCAAGTGTCCCGCCTCCTGTTGTCTTTTGTCGCCTGCGCTGGGAATTGAACCCACTCCACCTTGGTTGCTTTCAACTTCAGTCCTGGTTTTATCCATGGTGCCAGCTTGAGGCTATTGTGAAAGTGACCATTATGTAGGAAATAAATTATTGTCCTAAATTCCACAGCCCGTTGCGGCTGCTCCACAGTCGACACGAAGCTCTTTCCGCTGTTTCCCCGAGCCTCTCAAGTGCCCTCGTTCGTCACTGTCCTTTCACACCCAACAGTTACAGTAGATCATACACTGAGGCAGCTAGGGCCGTAGATAGGACTGTATTAAGAAGGGGGGGGGGGGGATAGAAAAACAAAATTTTTAATGCACTATTTTGGTACCGGTACAGTATAATTTCCCCCCTTTGAACCCCCAACCCCCCGTATCTACGGCCCTGGAGGCAGCCATTAAATCTTTTATACCAACCTCTTCACCAGCGGCAGGCAGCCCAGGAGCTGTGGGGATGTACTTTAGAAACACTGAATTTACCATGATAAAATCATGTCTGTTTTCATGTTTTTTAGAACAGTGCTTCTTAACCAGGGTGTGCATGCACCGCCTGGGGTACGTGTCCTACTTTCAGGGGGTGCGAAACATGCCAGTTATTTTAGAAAGGCGATTCATCATTAACATTATATAATTCATATAACTCAAGTGTATTTGTATAAAACAGAACATTGACAACATGAATTCAATACCGAATTTTAGTCACATTTTGTAAATAAAATTGTCCAAAAACATACGTGTATCTCTTTTTCTCATTTTTGACATACGTGTACTCGTATTTTGTTAATTAGAAGATAAAGGGATGTTAGGCTTCTTAAGATGCTGTAAAGGGGTGTGAGGCTTCTTAAGATACTGTAAAGGGGTGTAAGGCTTCTTAAGATGCTGTAAAGGGATGTGAGGCTTCTTAAAGTGCTGTAAAGGGGTGCAAGGCTTCTTAAGATGCTGTAAAAGGGGTGCGAGGCTTCTTAGGTGTNAGGCTTCTTAAGTTGCTGTAAGGGGTGTGAGGCTTCTTTAGAATGCTGTAAAAGGGGTGTGAAGCTTCTTTAGAAGCTGTAAAATGGGGTGTGAGACTTCTCTAGATGCTGTAAAGGGGTGCGGGGACCTCTAAAAGGTTAAGAAACATTGTTTTTATAATATTTAGAGTGTGCAGTCCTATATGTAATGATTACACCACTAGGACGATCTACTTCCTTATTTCCATCATCTGAGCTGTGGAAAGTTGTCACTCGATTATATTTTAGCGAATGTTAACTTCCCTTCAAAGACGAGTCCGTGGTCTCTCTCAGTCAGTTCGCCATTGTCACAAGAGGAATTTTTGGGGCGACCTATTTCCGATCTCTCGTTCACTATGGCAGAAATCAGTTACAATTTTGTACTGATTTTTATATTTGCGTGATTTTCCATGGTCGCATTCCTTTTCTTTCTGTTTTGTTTGCTATGTAGCACAGAGTTTGTGTGTTCAAACATTTGACAATCCTTGTTGATGATAAACACATCACATTTGCAAGGAGCGGCTGAGGTAATATTGAACGTCAGGCAAGTTGGTAATTCTTGTGTACCAAAGCTTGGCCGCTACAGATTAGCCCTACAATCGCCAGCGTGTTTGCTTAAATCGCTGATAAAGGCCAGAGTGCGGGACAGATAACGAGATTACCCGTCTGCGAATAGATTACTTTCTGATAAAGTAATAAATTGTTACATCTGGAACACATTTGTCTATGAGTTTACAGATGTGTTGGTGAGTTCGCCCGCCAGGTATCGGATATTTTCATGCCATATACGGATAACTTGACCCCTACATTACGTTCACAATTTTTCAATGTCAGGAATATTTTGAAATCGCCGCCCCCAACCAGCATGTTTGAAATGATTGGAGCTTTTACTTAGCTCCATAACAAACAGAGCGGGGGAGGACAGTGAATATAACCTGACGCTTCAGTCAGTCAAATTTACTGTGAAGATCGCTTGCCAAGACGACACAACCAGACCTTGCCAGAGTGAAGCCTAGAATTCAGAATTCCATTTTATCAGACCGGACACCTTTTATTGGAGAATCTTGACGGACTTTTAAAAAAAAACAGCCCAGGAAATCTCTATCATTTTAAATAAGGAAAACCGGAATATCTGAGAAAAGTGAACACGAAGTCAGAGAGGGAATTAAAGTTAAAATTAACGACCCCAAGTACACGTGTCAGGATTGGCGTAAGTTGTCATTTTACATTCTATATTTTCATTACTAACATGTGAACTAATATGTATATATTACCATGTGAATATTAAAATGTGAAAATCGCTAGTGGATGTCCCAGTCATTTGAGGCTGGCAACCTCAGCGCATAGAATGATGATTTCATGAACCACCACTGCACGGGCTGGTGATTGCTTTATTGCTAGTTTCTTAAAGAGAACTAAAAGCAAAAGGTAATCCCAAGTTCCTTGTGGAGCAGGGAGGGAAGGATGAAAGAAATGATGAACATTTTAATTATAATACTTACAGGGTCAAACCAGTGTAAATGTCGATGTTCACATATTCACTTTAAAATTAAGAGAAGTTTCAAACTGTTCAAATCAGTGTAAACATAAATGAAAACAGATTCAATTTATATTGTGAACACTTTTCAATCAGCGGAAATGTAAATGTAAACATATTCTATCTGCACTATTACCCTTTTCATTTAAATGTAAAGTGACTATAAAAGCTATTCAATTTAAATGTACAGAAAGTTTTCTCTAAAGGGATTAAGTTTTATTCACATCGAGGTTAAATTATGAGATAAATGGGATGGTAGAATAGGAATAGGGGACACATAAGTATGTGTCGGGAAATGCAATACCCAGGAGAGCGTTTCGTTTCTATTCTTTTACCATAGTTATTGGTGGTACCAGCAGAAAGTACTATCTCTGGAACAAGAAGGGAATAGTGGCCTAAGCTTTAAGACGAGGGACCAACTTTGTAGACTCTCCCTGACACTCCTGGGAACGCGCTGCATCCCGACAACCTTTGACCACGACGAGCGTGAGCAGTGTAAAAAGATCCAACATCCAGCGGGGAGCAGAAACAACCACTGGCAGGTAAGTGCAATATATAAGCTGCCACTTGAACTTTTCCCCCATAAAAATCTTACTATCCCATCAATCGTGATGAACCTTTTTCTTGGTTAAACTATTCAATTATTTTCACACTGTTAAAACTTATGTGATTATTAAATTTTGTTATTTGTAATTTTACAAATTTAACTTCGATTTAATCATTTTAAATGTACTACTTGTTTGCCTCAGTCAATTTACTACACACACACACACTCTAAACAGAGCTATACCAGAATAATAAGAATTCCACTGAGTAATTCAGAGATGGGGGCTTAACAAGCTAAAATTAATCATTGCTTAGTTCTTCACAAAAGTAATCGGCAGATTCTAGAATTAACGTGCTCAGCCAATGCAGCATTGTTTTTGCTTATCTGAATATCTTGTGACCACTCCATTGAGATAGAAACGTCATTACCATTATACAAATCTGCCAAGAGTAATCTTGTGCGAAGGTAGATACCTTTGAAGTCCATATTAGATACTCTTGAGTTTTTTGGCCACTGTTGGACCACTACTGCAAAGCAGGGGAGGCAATACTGCCACAGCCATTATAGTGAAACTTCTCTAGGCTAGCTCGTGATGCTTCATCAGGAACGCGGGAAAATGAGTACCTTAAATTGTGGGATACCTTGCTTTTAAATACCGGCCCGCTGAGACTAGTCTGAAATTTCTATAGCTTAAACAATCCTTCTCCGCTCTTTTTCCTTCATTTAGACGTATGCCAAATCATCCATGTGAACTACCGGAAGGGGTGAACGAAAGAAGTGAAGAAGAACTACCGGAAAAACCACGATCGACCGGTTGCCGATCCACTGATCCAGAGGTCGGCGACTGGTCGATCTAGCTATACTGGTAGATCCCAAGGCATCATTTGGTAGATCTCTAGACGATGGAAGGGGAAATAAAGCATTTTCAACTAAGTAATATCGGGCTAGGCCTCTCCCACCGGCACGGAAGAGCGCTTTGTCCCCAGGTACTTTCACTGCGTTCCCAGAGAATACCTGCAAGTTAGCATACTAACATTCACTTTATTTGTATATATATATATATAAAGTGAAGTTAACATTCTGTGGCATGTTTACCGGCAATTTTAATTGTCCTTATGCTGTATTGGTGGGATTGCAGGAAGCAGATCGTGCGACAGAGATACGTAAAAGTTACAGATTGGCTGGATTTATTCCAGATACTCTGAAAACAGACATGATTTTTTCAGGGTAGATCTTTAGAATGCTCAATGTTTCGAAAGTAGACCTCCACAGCTCCCGGGTTACCTACCGCTGCTCTAGACAGATACCCGAAGAATAAAGAAGAGATGAAGATCATTTGAACGGATGGTGAAGGAACCAATTAAAGATCCATGTCCCACAGCCAGCTCAACGACTAAGAGAGACGTAAAGTAGAGTATAATGATAATAAGAACTTCTTCTTTCTCCTTGACACTGTTAACGGAGCATGATCAATTGTAGTTGTTCTTAGACAGTCTGCATTGACTCATGCGCTCCTTACGGAGAATTGAGTCAACATTGTAACAATGTCTCCAGGAAGCCTTCATTATGCAGTGTACATACTAAGCGGTGGGTTTCTGTGAAAAATTAGTTTTGCCAGCCCTATCAAAAACCCTTATTGAATTGTGTTGGTTAAAAAAAAAGGTAAAGGATGATATCCCGTTACACGGCCATTTGGGGAATACTGGGAATATGGTGTTAGGCTTTTGGTTTTAGTATTTTCTTGACCATCTGCACACTAGGGGTGATGTGGTCAGCATCCCGCCGGCCGCCTTAACCTTCCCAGAGTTGCTTTGGTACCCAATTCATGAGACTGGGTCGACTCCGGCGCCGTTTGCTGTCTAAAAAATCCCACCTCATCTGGGGATTGAACCATGGACCACCAAGTTAGGAAGCCAGTGCAATAACTACTGCGCTACCGCGGCTCTTGAACTGTGTGTTGGTACTGAGCATAATAAACATAACAACTTTAATATACGCTATTGGAGCAAAAATTACCGCGACTAGCTGGCACCAGACTTGTCCTCCAATAGATCCTCGTTGAAGTATCCTGGGCACACAGACTTGTCCTCCAATAGATCCTCGTTGAAGTATCCTGGCACCAGACTTGTCCTCCAATAGATCCTCGTTGAAGTATCCTCCTGGCACCAGACTTATCCTCCAATAGATCCTCGTTTTGAAGTTTCCCTGGCACCAGACTTGTCCTCCAATAGATCCTCGTTTTGAAGTATCCTGGCACCAGACTTGTCCTCCAATAGAATCCTCGTTGAAGTATCCTGGCACCACCGAGACTTGTCCTCCCAATAGATCCTCGTTGAAGTATCATGGCACCCAGACTTGTCCTCCAATAGATCCTCGTTGAAGTATCCTGGCACCAAGACTTATCCTCCAATAGATCCTCGTTGAAGTGTTTTAAAGTCTATCATTCCAATTAAGGGACCTCCAAAGAGTCCTGTATCGTTATTTTTCGTCACTACCGGTCCCCGTGCCTGGGGTGGGTAAGTTACGCCCTTTGCTTGTTCATCCTTGGATTGTATGAGCTGTCTGTCGTGAAATATTCTAATCCACATATATAAATTATCACGTAAATATAAAGCCTAACAAATAAATTCTAATAAAGAAAAGAGCAATGGTAAAATAACAGTGCTGTCACAAAGAATGTACTCGAAATCCCCCTTGTTTTCTGCTTCGTCTGCAAATTGTAACGCTTTCACGTTGATAGTAAAAGCCTACTGTATTATTACCCGCTTTCTTCAATGAAACGGGTGCTGTATTTCTTGGAAAAACAGTGAGATACGCAAGCTGAACAATGACCTAATTTTAATATTTCATTCATTCCATTTTATACACGGCGTAACTAAAGACAGATGGACTAAAGGATAGAGAGAAGGGAGAGGCATAAAGCCGAACACGTGCAACACTAAACACGCGTCGCGCGATACACAATTACTACTATCACGCGTGTAAGGCCACATGCACTAACTTTTTTTTCAGACGGACAGTGATAAAATTCACTACCCTTCCCAGAGTTAGGTTTTTAAATCCTGAAAAACTCTTATTAGAAAAGATGACAATAGATGGGTTTACGTTTGAAAACATTACAGTACCCAGACAGCACATCTTCGAAACAGGAGGTAGAAGAAATTGCATATTTTGAACGCAGCCACTTAGCTCTTTTAAATTTGTATATTTGGGTTCCTTAGGGCTTGCTGACAAAGAATAGCAAATAGTCTAGGAATTAACAAGTTATAGCCAAAATAAAATGATGGTGCTGTCAGACAACACCCAAAATCAGAATCGCTCAGTGGTAGATTTTTTAAACCACCATTGTACGGGAAATGGGCCACAAGTTACATTTGAACTGATTGGCTGGAATGATATGTAAGGCTAAACACGATTAGTCGGACTATAAATGCTATCCTTGGTTGTTAGGGGAGACGTAGGAAGGTAAAAATTTTTTCAAACACTTGTCGAAACGTGGCTCCATTGGCCAGACTCGCTGATATAATCACTTAGGAGCGTTAGTTCGAGACCACTAGTTCAAATAAGCTTGATAAAGCAACAGTGCGTTGAAGCCAGCTCATATTTTTGCTAAATAAAAGCCTGGAACATAAGCAGATGGGAATTTGTGCCAGTATTTGTGCCAGAATTCATTGCTAGTCAACGTATCTGTGTTTATTTCCATGAATTGTGGTAAGCTTGAAACATTCAGTATCTTTTAATGAAAATTGAATGTGAATTGTTAATTTATGCCTGTATATATGTGTAGTTCAGTAGCAAACATGATGTAAAGCCTATAATGCTCCAGCCTGAACAGAAGGTGTCGGAGGAAAGTAAAACGGCATGGAATGGCCAAACAGTACACTGACACCTAGATGATTGACTAGAAAGAAATAATGCTGGAAGTGCAGAGGCGTAGTAACCATTAGGAGGTTAATACTGGTATAAAGTATTTCAGATGAAGCTGACAGTTGGCCTAACGCTCTGAACTCAATGTTTGTGATGTATTGTGCTCAGTGTAGAACTAGAGTATCAATTAGTTATGAAGTAGAAGGTACATCCTTCTTGTTTTCAGGGACCGTGGTCTTGACGTTATTGAGCAGCACCTGGTCAGAGCTTTGCTGAATCCAGAGTCGGACAGCATACTCCTTGGTCCATTTAGCTATCAGTGAGGTGTCTCCAGAGCCCAGGGGAGAAATCGAGCAGAGGAGTCTTTTCCTGCCGCCATCACGCAAGATAAGCTGATGTGGCCAGCTGAGCTCAACATTATGTACCCCCATCTTAAAATGACATTGTAAAAATAACATTAAGAGGGGAATTAAATTGTTTTAATATCAGGAACTGAGAACATCTCCAATACTAGTTCCAATAAAGACAAACTATTGAAGTCATGATGACAAATACCAACAGAGCTTGAACAAAACAAAACCAGTATTACCTCATATTACTACTACTACACAACTGACACACATAGGATACTTTTAATAATATATGTCACTACAATATTCATATTGATAAATTCTGTACATATAACTTGTAATTAAAATTGATTGTGATTCCTGGTTCCCTTTGTATTTGAATCAGGACACATATTCATTCATGACAGCAATGAATACATATTGTTATTTGAAAAGTTATCAGTGACTCCTTTAAGATACCTTGTAGAGTGTTTTATGTATGTGAGTGTCACAGTGTTGTCAAGTGTAGTGGAATAAATTAAATTGTTTATCTGTCTGTTGTTGTTTTGACTTACACTTCATCATACACATACCCTAGACATATAACGTAGTCATCACACTATTCCAGAATAATTCTGACTGAGGTATACATATGTGGCAGCAAGTAAGGTTATATATAATTTCCTCCCTGGGCCTGGTTCCATTCTAGTCCTCGATCCTTCAAAGATTGTCTAATGTTGTCCTCCCAGCGGACTCTGGGTCGTCCTCGGGCTCTGGATCCTGGCTCTTTGTTTCCCATGCTTGTCGTGGTATCCGATCTTCTCCCATTCTGCAGACATGGCCAAACCATCTTAATTGGGACTGTTCTACTTGGGTCTGCAGGGGGTAGGATTTAAGGCCTTGACGTTATCGTCTGGGTTGCGTACCATGTCGCTCTTCTTTTCTTACTTCAACCACCTTCTCAGATACCTCATTTATGATGGTTTGATCTGGCTTTTGTTGTTTTAGGTCAGTTGCCCATGACATCGCATTCCATATGTCAACGACTGGGACATAGGTGCGGAGCGGTATACACCATCCTTCGTTTTTCTTACCAACCTCTCTCTTGCTGACGGAATCCTCGATTTATGGGGCCTGAAAGAAAGACTCCCAGCTGCTGCCTTTTTCGAGTGGGTGCCAACTCTTCTTGATTGCCATCCCTTTCGGTCTATAATAGCTCCGATGGTATTTAAAGTGTCGACCTGCTCCAGACCTGTTCTCCCAGCTTAATCTGATGCATGTTCTTTCTTCTCGTGATATCACCATGGATTTTGTTTTAGAGCTGCTTATGACCATCCCTCTCTTCTCCAGCTCTTCCTTCCAGACTTGCAGGTTGGATTGGAGATGTGCCTCTGATTTAGCAATCAGGGCAACATCATCAGCAAATGCCAGCTCTTAAATATAGACCTGTCTCATCTTCCAGTACCCCACTGAATACTTTCTTGTTCTCTCCTTACATGCCTTGAATTCGACATCGTCCATTTGGAGTTATGAAAAGGTAAGGTGATAGGATATCACCTTGTCTTACACCAGTGGTGGTCCTGAACTCTTCTGACTTATGGTTTGCTGTCCTCACATAATTTCTGCAAGACTTGTAGAAGCTCTGTATAGCATGAATCAGAGGTGCTGGAATATTCTTCCTTGCCAAACAGTCCCAAAGTTTGCTCCAGGGGACCCTTTCCAACGCCTTTTCCAGATCTATGAAACAAAGATGGATCTCACTCTTATACTCAAGGGCCTTTTCACTCAGCTGTCTGAGTGTGAAGATTAGGTCTTGAGTACTTCGGTTTGCTCGGAAATCCGCACTGGACCTCATCCAATTGTGGCTCAGCTAGGCGTCGGAGTCTCTGCTCTAGGATTCTAGAGTAGATTTTACCAGGACACTGAGAAAGGGATATGCCTCTATGGTTTTTCCACATTGTCGATTGTCACCCTTTTTGAAAATTGGTGTTATGATGGCAATCTCCCAATCCTTTGGTATGGTCTTGTTGCACCACGCTGCCTGTAGGACCCTTAAGAGTAATAGGTCGCCTGATGCTCCCATGTACTTAACCATTTCTGGTGTTATACCATCATGCCCTGCTGCTTTGCCCATCTTGATTTTTCCCAGTGCTGCCTTCAGTTCTTCCATCTTTATGTCATCTTCACCATCATTGGTTTTCTCTTCTGTGCTAGTGTTTATCATTTCTGATGCTTCATCATGCTCACCATCCAGGAGTTCTGAGAAATATTCTTTCCATCTTTCCATTACTTCCTGCGGGGCAGTAAGCAATTTGCCTTGCTTGTCCTTTATAAATTTGAGAGGGCATTGTTTTTCTTTCCTCATGTTCTTTAGGGTCTTATAGAACAATTTCTGGTTTTCTTGTGCATCTTTTTCTAGCTTTTCTCCAAATTCTTCCCAGGACTTCTGTTTTGCTGCTAGCACTTTGTTCTTTGCTTCTGTTCTGAGTGTCACATATTCTCTATATTTTTTCATTTGTCCTGTTGTGTTTTTAGCTCCTAAGTATTGGTTCCATGCCATTTTCTTCTCTCTTATTTTCTCTTTGACTTCCTCTGTCCACCAAGGTGTCCTCTTTCTCTTGTTCCCAAGTCGGACTTCACCACATGCTTCTGCAGCAGCTGTCTTTATAATGTCCTTGAATTTTTAAAAAAAAAAATCCAGAGGGTTTCCAAGTCACCAGGTGGTTCTTCTGTGTTTGCTCACCTGCTGGTAGCAAGTAAGCCCCTGATATCTGGGTCTTTAATTTCTGGCTCTTCTCAGCTTTGTAGGTCCGTAATGCTCCATATTCTCTCCTGCTCGTTTACATGGTTTCTTGCGTGATGGTTGGGCAGATCCTAGGCTGAGCAACTGTTTTCTGGATTGTTCCTTTTAGGTTGTTTTTAAAAGGGGTTGTATTGTATCACTTTCCATCTCTGGCCCCCATCCAGACTCTATGCATCTCGGACAATTTGAATGAGCTTCTTTCTCTGTTCACGAAAATGGAATTTTAGGACTAGAGGCTGTCTACATATAGTGACAAGGACACTAGTGAGAAGGAAGAACTGGGAAAATTAGAGTTTGAAGAAAATGATAGTGCAATATGTGAAAGTGAAACTAATTGGCCCCGAGGTTGAGAACCTAGATTTTGACTCTTTCTCCTCGCCATTTCGGACGTTTCTGTGCCTGCTATAGTTTTCGAAACCACCCTCTAACCTACCCTTATGGGGATATAAGGTTCAATTTAAGATTCACAAACACCAAGATACAGACAAACATATAGCTACTGTACTATAATGGACAAATGACTTGATTGTCAGCTACAATTTATTATACAAGATTATTAATACACCTATAAACAAACAAAAAACAAACATATGCCATGGTCCCATACATAAAGTGCGAGGGATGCACACCTGAAACCAACAAATCAAGCGCCAGGTTTAAAAATGCATCACAACCCCAACCCTTCTCCCTCACAATTAGGCAACCGGTATGGGGACAGAAGTTTGGATTAGACAAAAATAAAAGAGCCACAACCACTTGCACATTGTTGGGACACAGATTCAGATCCTAGGCCGCCCACGTGATCCACAAAACAATGTCTAAATGTAAAAAATGGTAAGTGTGCACGGATCATCTGGAACTACTTTAAGAAGTGTTCTATGCCGAACTCTTTCTCGATACCATGCACGTTTCCCGGCACGCGAGGGCCTAACCTGAAATCTCCCGAACGACAGGCAATCAGATACAAATAACCGTCTTCTAAAAAAAAATAACCCTGGACAGCAGATCGGTCCATGCGTGCTATACTTTTATGGGAACAAGCAGGCGGATGAACTACTGTGGGAGGGAGTAATGGTCACCCTCTCTTCTCTCCACCATTCTGGAACTGATTGACGAAGAGTAGAATACTGTTGTATTTTTACTGTCCACTACTGGAGATAGTGCGTTGTAACTGCTATGATGATACCAGGCATTCTCCAGTCTACCCAGCTGTGCTGTAAATGGGTAACTCACTCTAATCCCTGGAGTTAGGGAAGGCAACGACAGCGAGGCAGTGTCTGCTATGGGGACTACTGTCAAGTAATCTCGTTCCCACAGTTGGTACTGGTGGTCATCACTGTAAGGGTAGAGTATTCTTCTGGCTCGAAACAGCATGAGACAAGTGCAAGTTACACAAAGGTCAACTCGACCGACGCAAGGGTTGTGTATGTATGGAGTGAGAGTGGAAGATACGCGAATGGTGAGTACTGTTTCGATGTAGTTTGACACTTGATAGTTTTTCACTCCACGACTACTTATGCAAGTCAAAGATGTTAGGAACCGCTGTTGACGTTTTCTATGCTTTTAATAATTGACGCACACACTTGGACAGCACGCAATACAGTCATGAATATGTTGACATATGCAAATCATTGGTAGGTAGTAGAATATTAGTACATATTTCATGCAGCATTCAATATTAAATAGTCCATTCAATGTTCTGGCGCGGACTATTGCCATATCCCCTAACTGACTGAACGCATCAGTGGGTATGTGTGTGTGAAAACATTACAAAGAGTTCACTGGATGAACCCTTTTCTTTGGCTAAGTTCTCCAGCTGTAATATGTCACATATTTAAGTATAACAAAGTTTAAACCACGGTAGGGGTTTTTAATCTTAATGAGATCTCCGTGCCACTGTCTGAATAGTAAGATCCATGATCCGTTTCTCCTGACAGACAGGTGATCCATAATGATGGACAGGAATACTAAAAATGGCTTCCTTTCCCATGAGTATTCGCCCACACGCCCAGCGGGAGGATAAATCAATAAGCCAGAGTTAATTCGCTAGGATCC